>VZUI01034454.1:0-45147 GCA_013401135.1 Cettia cetti
GGAGCAGTGCAGGAGCAGTGCAGGGGCAGTGCAGGAGCAGTGCAGGGGCAGTGCAGGAGCAGTGCAGGAGCAGTGCAGGAGCAGTGCAGGGGCAGTGCAGGAGCAGTGCAGGAGCAGTGCAGGGGCAGTGCAGGGGCAGTGCAGGAGCAGTGCAGGGGCAGTGCAGGGGCTGCCCGGTGACTCACGGATTTGCCCTTGCGGAACAGCAGCTGGTTCCCGGCCAGGGTGAAGTAGCGCGTTTTCCACCTCTTGATGAACTTCCAGCGCACCTGCTTCTCCTTCAGCTTGCCCTCGATCAGGGGCTGCCCGTCCTGGTTCACACCTGGGGAGGGCAACGCACGGCAGGGTCAGTGCTGCCCTCCCTGTCCCCAGCCAGAGGCTCATGCCGTGCTGCAGGAAGGTGGCTCTGCCTTCCTCGTGTTCCCAGCCTCCAGCATTCAGCTCTCCCTTCTCACAGACAGCTCAGCCTCAGCCACGTCCTGCTGGGGAGGCCGAGCAGATGGAGCTGACAGCTCAGAGCTTCCATCTCTTCTCCTGCTCCCTCAGCCATCCCAAACTTCTCCCCACCAAGACACCTCCCCGTTGTTCCTCAGCCCTGCAATGACCATTTCTGGCCTTGGGCACTGCCAGGGATCCAGGGGCAGCCACAGCTGCTCTGGGCCCCCTGTGCCAGGCCCTCCTCACCCTCCCAGGGTGGAATTCCTTCCCAGTATCCCACCTACCCCTGTTCCAGTTTAAAGCCCTGATATCTCCTAGGGGTCTCATTTTCCTTTCTATTCCATATTTACCTCAATGGCTGGGACACGAAGGACCAGATAGACCGGAGGGCAGTGCAGGGCACAGGCAGCCTGAGCAGGGGCGTTTTTGGGTGGGATGTTTGCCTTGGAGCCCGTCCCAGCATCTGTCAGGGGGGTAGTGATCCCTGGCTGGCCGCTCTCCCGTCCCCCAGCCCCACCTCCAGCCAGCACCGCTCCTCCTTGGTGCCTTTGCTGCCATCTGCCCTCCTGAGCCCAAAGCTGCCGAGGATGGAGGTGAGCAGGGTGCCCAGGTGGCACCCAAGGGAGTGCCAAAGGCTTTTTGGGCTCCCACCCCGTGTCTGGGAGAGGGAAACAGCCAGCACGAGGCATCAGCTGCAGATAGAGGACGTGCCCTTCCCCCGGCCTTGTTTTCCTTGGCAGCGAGGCGGGCGGGGGGCGCAGTGTGGACTCGAGCAATTTCCTCAGGAAAGACCATAAATATTTCTGTCTGTGCAGATAGGGAGAGCCTGGGAGGAGATGGATGAATGAGAAGGGGCTTGGCAGAGCCTCAGTGCCGGGGGGAGCTGCAGCTGTGATTTCCACGGCAGGAGTGTGCCGTGCTCGGCTCCACGCGGCCACTTCAGCCCTGAGCACAAAACTTCTCTGGATATTTCTGTGCCAGCAGCAACCACAGCACCCAGCCTGGCGTGGGACAGGGGAAAGCTCAGGGTTGCTTCCTCCCTGTAGAAATGTTGTCGCTGCCAAAAGGGGACACGTTTCCCAGGAGGCTGGCTTGGGGCTGCACCCTCTCCCCACACGCTCTTTAGTGGGACAGAGCACATTTTAGTGACCCTCTTACTAAAAACTTGGCAATTTTGTTAAATATTGCACCCTGCCTGGCTCCTGGTTCCACAGGAACATCTCCAATCCCATTCCAGAGCAGTAGGAACATTCTTCAACCAAACCAAGAGGGGTAAAGCACAAAAGGCTCAGAACCAGATGATGCCGAGATAGTTTGTGGTCAGGAGCACAACACAAGCAGGGAAGTGAAAGTGCAATTTTGGCCTAAAGTGAATTTTTATGGCCAAAATCTTTCAAAGCCAGGATTTGCTAAGAAATGTTGATCTCTCTTTGAGGAGCCAGTGGCTTTAGGCAATGCTAGCAGAGGACTTCTCCTGTGGATCCACAAAGCAGCCCAGGGGAGTTCTGATGGCAGCTGCCAAAGTGGCCGTAATGAGTCCGATGCCAGCGTGTCTGAGGGGCTGATTAGGAGAGAGAGATTCATGCAAGATAAGAATAAAGCTCTTTTCCAATATTTTTCTAAGTCCTTCTGCTTATTTTCCTTGCGGTTGGCTTCACAGAATCCCAGAATAACTCAGCTGGAAAAGAGCTCCAGGGGTCTCTCCTCCAACCTCCTGCTCCAAGCAGGGTCACCCACGGGGTCACACTGGCTTGTTCATGGATTTATCCACGTGGGACTGGAAAAATCTCCACAACATCTCTGGGCAAGCTGTACCAGTGCTTGATATCCTCATGGTGGGAAAGCTTTCACTCACAGGGAACAATTCCTGTCCAATATCCCACCTAAATCCTTCCTCTTTCAGTTTGAAAAAGGTCATGAAATAGCCAAGGGTCTTGAAATATCTATTTTTCTTTAAATCATCTTAATATAGACACACTGGCTCCAATTTAACCCTGAGTAGGTCCCGTTGATGTGTCTATTGGAATTTTCTGTTTCCTATCTTGCTTTCTTTGCAGAACTACAACACATCCAGCTCTAAGTAGTTTGGGTACTGAATAAAAAGTTTAAAACCCTCCAAACTCTTCCAAGATGAACTTGAGACAGATAAAACCCAAAGCTTTAAATCTTGAATTTGATGAAACATAAAATACTCCACAAGAATTCATGAATGATCTCAGTGATAATAAACCCCTATGAACTTGAAAGAATGGAATGTGTGGCAGATAAATGCAATTAACCTCGGGGAATATGGATTCACTCTCTTCCATTAATCACCACATTAGGTTTTGCTGAAAACCTGGAAAGAACATTTCGCTGGATGCCACTTTTTATGGTTTTTTAGTGAGCTTTAGGGCTGGGCTCCTTCATTTCTCTGGACAGTTGGCACTGCAGGAGGGGGATAAATGTATCCCCAAATTAAAGCGGTGTAGGCTTTCCCAGGGAATTGCAGTTTTCCAGAGGAATTCACAAACTCCCTCAGTTTCTCCTGAATCCCAAATCCTTGCCCAGGGCTCCTGTGCAGCCCCCAGGGATCCCTGCCATGTCTCTGTGAGCTTCCAGAGCGGGGAATGAGGTGCAGCTCCCTCGTGGCTCTCCAGGGGATTTGTGGAATGCTTTGTGCAAGAGCTGTGCAGGGGGTTGTGCTGGAATGAGGCTCCCAGCAGCCAGCTTGTCCTGACAGGAGGAACCCTGACGTTTTCCAGCATTCCAGGTGCCTCGTGGCTGTGCTGGAATGGCCGGGGCTGGAGCACACCACGGCGGGAGCTGCGCTGCTCCCTCTGAGCCCAGGGCACCTCCAGCAGCATTTGTGGGAATGCTCCTCCTCAGTGGCAGGAAAAGCCAATCCAGGATGATTTTACAGCACTTCTGGAAAAGTGTGGTTGTGCAAGACATGCTTTGGAACCAGAAGAATGCAGGAGAAGGAGTCAAACTTTCTCTAATTGTCACTGTGGGTGCATCAACCACTTTGCTTCAGCTTTACTGGTTCTTTCCACACAGGATCAGCTTCCAGCTCCAAAATCCCTCCCAGCTACAGCCAAACAGGAGTCATTGATCACAGAAACATGGAATGGGTTGGGCTTAAAAGGACCTTAAATATCATCCCATCCCACCCCTGCCATGGCAGGGACACTTTCCACCATCCCAGGCTGCTCCAAGCCCTGTCCAGCCTGGCCTTGGGCACTGCCAGGGATCCAGGGGCAGCCACAGCTGCTCTGGGAATTCCATCTTGAGGCAAGGCCAAGGCTTTAAGGCAGTGTTTGCCCGAGTCTGGAGGATAAATTGCATCTTGCAACATGGCATCCAAAAAATGCAGCAAAACCCCACATGAGCCAAGCCCAGCAGACAATAGCAGAAAAAGATTTTGCCCCTGAATTCCTTCTTCAACTGGAGTTTGGTTGCTAAACAGCACTGCTGAGAGGAAGAAATTGCTTTCTTGTCTCTCAAAAGTATTTCAGATTTCAAAGGGTGTTTCCCACTCTGGAATGAAAATAAAAGATGTTTCACAGCCTTTAAATTCCTTACCAATCCAAGGAGACCTCCAAATCCTTTCTTGTGTCAGATCTCACAAACCCAGAGAGACCCTGCAGCGTCTCCCCCTCTGCCACGACCCTTCCCAGCTGCCACAGCTCTGCAGCACCAACACAAAGGTGGAGTTGTCACTCCCTGCAAATTTTTATTCCACTCAGCTCCCTCTTGCACGTTCCTTTCCTCAGCTTTCACATGACCCATGGAAGGAATTTACTTTCTTGGTTTTCTAAAGGCCTTTGGAGCTCAGAAGCAATCATGACACTCACAATGAGCCTTTCCTACAAAAATGCTTTTAAACTGAGACAAAGAGAGCAATTGCTCGTGAAAAGGACAATTACAGCCAGGAGAGCAGGAGTGAGGCAAGGCTGGCCAGGTTAAATGTCTTTGGAAATTCAGACCCAAGTTACTTCATTCAGCTCTGACATTTTAAGCAAGAGGCTCGTTTTCCTCAGCCTGACATCCCTGATGTGATGGGGAAACCACACTGAGAGCACTGTGGAGACGAAGTTTTAGCTCAGAGCAGGATTTCTTTTCTGGTGCTGGAGTCCCCTGGGAGCTGGGCAAGGAGAAGCTCAAACAGGCTTGGAATGAGCAGGGGCAGCCCTGCCTGCAGCAGCAGTTGGGCCTCTCCTGAAAGGCCTCCTAAATTCGGGCTTGATGCAGTCTGAAGAGACACTAACTGTTAAAATAAATCTCTGAAACAGCCAATTATTCAAACACTTGGCCACAATAGTCAAAATTCTTGGCCAGGATTGGTCAGACTTTAATGGAGTGGCAGAAAGCATCCAAGAACAAGACATTGCTCTGCCTGTCAGGGCACTGATGGGGGCCAGGAAGCCTCAAAAGCAGGGCACCAGGAGATTATACCTGGGAAAAAGGCTGCCTTTTCCTATTTTCCACTTTTCCAACACAGCTGAAGTATTATGCTTTTATAAGACTTAATCACCGTGTCCCTAAGGAGATGTGCACTGTGGAGTAAATGATATTTGAGCAAATAATTCCGAGGGCGAAGAGAGCAGGAACCAGGTGTTGTTTCTGTGCCAACATCCCCTGACTTGTGGCACCTGGGCGGGCTCCAGAGGGCCTGGGCTGTGGCCCAGGAGGTGCAGTCCTTTACCTGGACACTGGAGCATGGCTGCAGAGCCCTCCCCAGGCTCAGGGAGGGTGCAGATTTGGGCTGTGTCCCTCTGAGCACACACCAAATCCGGATTGGGGCTGACTCCCTCCCCAGAGGGGGGTTCAATGGAGAATTCCAGTGCAAACAGGCACTGAAGGTCTGGTTTCCCTCTCCCCACCAGGAGCAGTGAGCTTCTCCCCGAGCAGTGACACAGGCAGGGCCCTGGGTACCTGTCGCCTTCTCGGGGTTGTTGCACATGAAGCACTGCCAGGCTGCTGCCTCCTCGCTGTAGCCAAACAAATCAAAGAACCTCACTTCCTCCAGCTGCAGCTGAACCTTCTCCAGGTCCTGCAGAGGAGGAGAGAAGCCTTCAGCACCTGGAAAAGCTCAGTGAGCCCACTGTGCCAACGTGGCCCTTCCTTCTGCCACGCCAGCCGAGAAGAGAGGGGAGGAGAGGGCGGCCCAGGGCTTCAAAAAGCGAATTCTGCTCTGGCCAGGCCCAGCACCAAAGGAACTTCTGAGGGCTCTGAGGCACATGCTGGAGCAGCCAGCAGCTCAGTGCTGCCACGGCAGGAGCAGCCCAGAGGAGCCGGGACAGCCCAGCCCAGCTCCCCTGTGCTGGGCACAACGGGACTCTGCTAAGGAGCCCTGCAGAGCCCCGGGAAAGCACCTCTGGAAGTGCTTTGCCCCTGGCACGTGCTGAATAAATAAATGAAGAGATGTTTTGTGGGGCATGGAGAGGCTGCCCAGCCAGGCACGGGGTGCTCTGTGTGAGCAGGCACTCGCTGCAGCTCCAGGGCTGCACACCTGAGGGGTTCCTCAGAGCCCGGCCTGCAGTGGAGCACTGATATCATACATTGCTGTTCAGTAAAGTGCTTTAGAATCCAGACTGGGAGAATTTTATCACCTTCCACTCCCCCAGGCTGCTCCAAGCCCTGTCCAGCCTGGCCAGGAGTTCCTTCCCCATATCCCATCCCAGCCTGATAAAGATTTTCAGACTCTGCTAGAACCCAGTGCATGAAGCTCAGTCTCAAATGGAACAGACAATGTTGATGCTGCATTTGCATCAACACATTTCAAGCCACTGAAAATTAAAAGTGCTGTGCTTAAAGAAGCAATCACACCCTCAGAATTTTGCTTCCTGGACTACTGGCAGAGGAATAACATTAAGAAATACAATAATTTTGTCCAATAATTCACAGTTTCTGAAGTCCTGGTAGCAATGGGAAGAACTTCTGAGATGACAGATTCCCATTATGACAGAAGCTGAGGAAAGTAAGGACTTAGGTCATGCAGGGAATGTTCCAGGCAGATTTTTTGGAAATGCAAAAGCTAAAGGAAACCTTCTTTATGGCACTCCTAGTCCTCCATTCCCAGAAAACTGAATGGACATGGCACTAGAAACAAACTGGAGTTCTTAGTAGTAAACAAAACCAGAACAAACTGTGGTTCTGTGTTAATTAACAAAAACAAAACCAGAAAGTAAATCCAGCAGCCAGCAGCAGAGTGGTCCCTGCAGCCTCAGAGATTCCAGTGCCCCTCAGCCTCCCAGGGCTCCAGCCACTGCTGCATTCCCCCACCCAGCAGAGATCAGGATCTCCCTTCCCAGCCCTGCTGTTTGGGAGCTCCCAGATCCTCTCCTGGAGTGGAGAAAGCCCCCAGGGCAGGCTGGGCTCCTGCAGTCCCTGCAGGCTGATCCCCCCAGCTGGGGTGGCTGCAGGCTCTGTGTGCTCTGCCCCACGCAGCTCTGCCCAGCTCCTCATGGCCCAGGCCCTGCACCAGCTCTGGCTTTGGATCAGTGCAGCCTGGCAGGGCTCAAGTTAAACCTCGGGGCTTAAGGCTCTAAAGCCTCTGGATGAGCCAGGCCTGGATTCAACAGCAGCTCAAATCTTTAGCCCAGCTCCTCTGTGTGTGAGTAAAAGTGCCCCAAAGCTGCTCTCAGATGTGGGGTCCCCACTCCTCTGAGCCCCCACTTCTTCACCACATTATCCTGGGAGTTCTGAAGGTGTTCCTAACAAAACTCTGCTTTTAAATCAGCCATAGTCGTGGTAATTTAATCTTATGCCTCCAGACATCTTCATGCTCACAATATTCTGAGAGAGAGTGTTTTAAAATCATGTTTGACAACTCATTTTATCCAGCTGAGCTGGATGGAGATGCTCAGGAATAAATAGACATTTGTTTTCCAACCCTACAGTGGCCCTATCCAAGCAGCTGATTAATGGCTTGGAAAGAGCATTCACTGAAATCCTGGAGACAGAGAAGAGCTTTGGGCTGTAATCCCTTCAGCTGATGGGGGTAACTAATGGCACATGTGCAGGCCAAGAGTTCCAGAAAAGCCAGGGCTGTGCTGAACTTCCAAGGGCTGCCCAAGACCCCACAGCAGCAGCTGAGCTGAGTCTAGAGCTGGAGATTGAGCAGGAAAAGCCCCGTGTGCAGCATCCCTGCTTTCCATGACATGGATCACTTCATGTGGAGGGGTGCAGGACGAGCCCAGGGTCCTTTCAGAGCACCCCCGAGGGTGTTTAGATGGGACATCTTTTAATGGGGTGGAATTAGATGTTTAGATGGGACAGCACTTTTAGTTTTCAATGGCTCAAAATGTGTTGATGCAAATGCAGCATCAACATTGTCTGCTCGCTTTGAGACTCAGTTTTATGCACTGGGTTCTAGCAGAGTCTGAAATGCTTTTTCAGGCTGGGATGGGATTTGGGGAAGGAATTCCTGGCTGTGAGGGTGGGCAGGCCCTGGCACAGGGTGCCCAGAGCAGCTGTGGCTGCCCCTGGATCCCTGGCAGTGCTGGAGGGGGTTTGGAGCAGCCTGGGACAGTGGAAAGTGATAAAATTTTCCCAATATGGATTCTAAAGCATCCCTCTAAATGTCCCATCTGCTGCAAGCCCAGCAAAGGCTCACTGGGGTTTTGCAAAGGTTCCAAAATGCAGGGCCAAGTCCTTCTGCTTCTTTTGTTTGTGAGGATGGAGCCCCTTACCTTCTGCTGTGGGAAGGTGGACTGGATCATGGCAGTCTCGAAGCTGTGCATCCCCTTGAGCTGTGTCTTCTCCCACAGGGCCTTGAGGACTTGCACAGAGCTGCTTTGTGTGGACAAAGGTTCTGCAAACAGGCTCTGAAGAAAACAATGAAAATCCTTTCAGGTGGTTTTTCCCTCAGCTCTCACCACAGAGCACCTTGTCCTCACAGTGGGACAGCCATGGGATAAGCAGGAAGTTAATAATAATCCAGCTCTCCCTGGGGAGTTCTGAGGGGTCAATAGGCTCACAATTGGGTACAGCATCAAACACCTCATTTCCTTTGGGGCTTTTGAAGTTTATTGCTCATCCCACGTCTCTGAGGCCTGTGGCTCACGAGGATTGCCCTTCAGTGAGCACCACAGCACCTGGCTCTGCACTGAAATGTTCATTTATCACCACCCCAGCAGCACTGGCCTCTGTGAGCCAACAGAGCCCTGGGTGAGGTGCATCCCCCTGGAAAAACCTGGCATTTCCAGCCAGAGGGAGGAGATGCCTCCCTCCCCTGCAGGGCTGTGTGGCTGTGTTTGGAGCTCCCTCAGGTCTCTGTCCTTGAGCAGCAAGAGCAGAGTTGGTGAGTGGAAAACTCCACAGGACACAGAGTAGAGGAGTTTCAGCACCTGAGCACTCACAGGGCAGGGTGAGACCTTGCTGGGGTGGTGCTGCCACCTCCAGAGCTCCCTGAGCCAAAGGACAGTGAGGACCCAACCCAGAGCACCATGAGCTGTCCTGGGATTTCCTCAGCACCGAGTTCTTTGTTGCATCAAGTGCTCACAAAGCAGTGGTACAGGAGCAGACTGTGGCTGAGAGAGCATTTGTGCCTCTCCTGCATCTCCTCTGTGACCTTTTGATTAAAGAATGCATTTTCACACAGGGGCCAAGATAAGAGTGCGCAAACAAATCTGATTTTCCATACTATAACTATTTTGATTTCACAATATGGGCAATGTCCTTCAAATGTGAGATTCCTGGATGGACTTTCTGTCTCCTCTTTCTGAGCAAACTCATCCAGCCTAATCCTGCTCTCCTGCACGAATAATTTCCCAATTTCTACCCAAGAGTCTCCATTGGTATTTTTTAAATTAACTGACCAGTGTTCTTGAAAAGTATTTATTTCTAGGAAAACACACAGGGCAGAGCAATTCAGGCTGTTCCATCCATGGCATCCCTCACTGTGTCACATTTTGGATAAATCCTGGGTGTTTCCAAGGCTGCCTTAGGGTGGGATGAGCTGCAGTGAGAGGCTCTGTGTGTGTTAAGAAACTGAACATTGTATTTTAACTCAAACCCCTCCTGTTTCACCTCACAGAGTGAATGTAGGGCTCTCTCTTAGTTTCACACTATTTGTGACCTGTTAGGGAATTCCACGCCTGTCCAGACCTGGGCTGTACTTGGAAATGACATTAAACACATTAATTAAATACATTAGACACAGGAAATACATTAAACACAGGAAAATCACCTGAAGGGTGGTAGAGCAGCACTGAGCAGATTTACAAATTCTGCAGTAAAAACCCCAGTGGGTTCTGCCCCTCCAACCTCCTCCTGCAGCCTCGGGGTTGGTGCTGCTCCCCTAAAATCCACTGCCACCTCCTGGCTGCTTCCAAGGCACCTGGGACTTGCTGGAAGTTTTGCCTGAACAAGAACAATATGGTTTGCTCCCACTTTTTTATCCCTAGCCTTTGCAATCTCCCCAAGCCAGTTTGAATTTGGGGCATTTAACAGAAATATAGAAACTTATAAGGCACAAAATAACTTTGAAGGAGTTTCTGAGGGATCTCAAGGGTCACAAATGAGTCAGAGGTGTGTTAAATGTGTGTAACCATGAAACTTTCCTGTGCAATGCCAGGTGAGCAGCCCAGAGGTGGCCCTGGTTGGTGTGGCCTCACCTGCTGGAACAGGAACATGATGTGGATCCAGAGAGGAGGCTGCTGGCTCACCAGGGTGAAACTGGATTTGCTGTACAGGCAGTAGTGGCCCTTCAGGGGACAGCTGAAGGACAGCTTTGCCACACAGCTTTGGACAGTGTCTGCAAAGAAATACATGCATTAATGTGTTAAAATGTATTAAATCAGCCACCAGCCAGAGAGAAAACTCAGTGCCCGTGCTGGGGTGGCAGAGCCACGTGGGGAAACATTGCACTGAGGATTTGGGACACTCCTGCAGCCAGCAGGGCACTGAGGTGTCTGTACTGTTAAAGGAGGAGAGAAATTCAGTATTCAGTGCTTCAAATCCTGCCCAGTAACCCTTTACTGCCAAATGCAGGAGGGGCAGCACAGCCCAGCCAGGCTCTTCATGCTCTCTGTGCTTTCTCATGTGTTTGGGATATCAAACCACCAGATCCACCAACAACTGGGTATCCCTAATCCTTATTTTAAAAGTTTGTGGGAACACCCCTCCCCTGTCAGGTCCCAGCCACGTGAGGCTGACACTTGTGGGACCCCTGCTAAGGTGATGGTTTTAACTGGAAATGGAGCCCTTGAGATGCCCGATTCTGCTTTTGCTAAATATTACAGATCTTGGAATGCTTTGGGTTGGGAAGACCTTAAATCCCTTCCAGCCCCATCCCTGCCATGGCAGGGACACCTTCCACTGTCCCAGGCTGCTCCAACCTGGCCTTGGGCACTGCCAGGGATCCAGGGGCAGCCACAGCTGCTCTGGGAATTCCATTCCAGCTCCTCCCCACCCTCCCAGCCTGGAATTCCTTCCCAACATCCCATCCATCCCTGCCTCTGTCCATTTCCTCAGAAAAACCCGAAGAGCTTTGTCCCAGGATGATGAAATGGTTTCTCCCCTTGCCAGCTTCTGGAGGCTTTGCTCCCAGCCTCAGCCATCTGGCCTCTCTGCAGCATTTCTGGCAGGTTCCACCACCCCACTTTTAGATTTTCTGCATTTCCAGTGACAATCTGACCACTGACACTTCGTTCTGGCAACGCCTCCTTTTGTACCTCTGGTAAACTCATTCCTCACATGTCACATTTTACATGAGCTACTGAATTTATTACATATCTCTCCTGTGCATTCACATCTTGATTAGATGGAAAATGTTTAAACCAAGCATTTCAAGCCTGTCTGCTGCTGGACACACAGGCTGCCTCTGCTCTCAGGCTCTCCTTGTCAGGAGATCCAGAAACCATCTCCTCTTAGTCACGTTTTCTCAAAAGTCACAACTCACTTTTCCAGTTAGGAGATTTTCTTTGAGCATTTTCTTCCTTCCCCCTTCTCCCCACAGTGACTCACCAGGACAGCAAGACACTGAGTCACATCCCTGCATGGCTGGCCATGAGCAACACACCCCAGCAGGGAAAAATGAGACAGGAATTCACTGCTCTTGGATTAGTGGCATAAAACCCACACACTTGGGTTACTGGCCATGGGGAAAACTTGAGTTTAATCACCCAAACCTACCTGTTCTTACCCAAACCTGCCAGTGCTGATGTTCACTCCAAGAGAGGAGTTTGGGAAGCCAAAGGGTTAATGAGAGCCCTGCTGAGTCCTGGGGCACAGGAAAGCACACAAGGACATTTCCAAGGAGGCTGCTGACAGATGCTCTTCCCAACTGCAGACCCCTCAGAGATGCTGAAACCCTTCACTGATGCACTCAAGCGGAAACAGAGGCTTGGCCTCGGGCCACGTGTGTGAAAAGTTGTTGTTTCAAGATGGGAAATGACTCTTAGCTAAAAGTGGCCCTGAAGCACAGCGAGGAGGAGCAGGCAGTTTGTCCTTCCCTGGAGCATCACAGCCATTTCTCTTCCAGTTACAAACACAGGGATGGACCAAAAGCCTGGGAGCAGCAGGGGCAGGGCTGGAGAGCAGCTGAGGAAAGGCCCCCAGGTAGGGTGGGAAGGACATTCCTGAGTGCTGCGGGCTAAAATAAATGGCAGAGGGTCTCTGGAGGCACAGGGGCTGCTGGGGAGGTGCTGAGCAAGGCTTTGTGGGTGGCACTGAGGAGCCCACGGGGGCTGAGGACGCGTGCCAATGTCACGGCCAGCTCCTTGCTGGCCGAGCACAAAGCTCCTGGAAACTGCAGCACTCACTTGTCAGCAGCTGCAGGAAGCTCCTTCCCAGACAGTCCCAGCCTCTGGAGTGGGCTGAGCCCTCACTCAGGGCTGCTCTGCTCTCTCTGATGTGCTGGATTTGGCTCTGCCTGACAAGCAGCCCACGTTTGCTGCTTGTGCATCTTTCAGCAGCTGGTGATGCACTCCCAGCTACAACAGGGAATGTCTTACTCCAGTGTCAGCAGAACCATGGAATCACCGAGTGCCTTGGGTTGGAAATATCATCTCACTCCACCCCTGCCGTGGCAGGGACACCTTCCACTGTCCCAGGTGCTCCAAGCCCTTCCACCCTCACAGTCAGGAATTCCTTCCCAATATCCCATCCATCCCTGCCCTCTGGCAGTTTAAGACCATTTTCTCCTGTCCTTTCTTTATCTGCCTGGCCTGCCTTGGAAGGGGAGTCCAAATACCACAAAAAAAAAAGGATCTGAAAACAGGAGAACAGGTGAAGAGCACCACAAGGCACAAACCCACCCCACCCAGCCACCAAATGCCCCAGAAGGCTGCTCAGGGACCCAAGGAGATGTTCCTCCAGCCAAGGAACATTTCTCAGCCCAGCTCCTGGCGAGTCCCTGCCTTCCAGCAAGGGAATAACAGCAACTTGTTTCTCCTGCAGGAAACAAGGGAATGTATGTTGCAATTTTAAAGTTCACAACCGAGTGGTTGTGCCTGGGGAAAAGGAACAAAATATAACCAGAAGAATGTCAGTGGAGCTGTTAATTGTTACCTGTTCCAGCTTCACGTGCTGGGCTGAACCAGCAGGGTTCAGAGTCACTAGCTCTGGGAACAATTAATGAGTTATTTGATTTACATTGGTAATCCTTTACTATTAAATGAAATCTGTTAATAGGAGCAAAAGTATGCTCATAAATTTCCTAAATAGAATCAAACCCACACATAAACGTGGAGCCAATAAGAAATGGATGCAGCCTTCTAAATTTTGGGTTTAAGCTTTTCAGCTTCCTCAGTTTCCTTTGCCTGACCTCTCCAGTTTGGGTTACAAAAAGTATGCAAACAATAAATACATTTACGGGAGGAGGGGGCAATTTTTAAAGCAAGCAGCTTCAAGAAATGCTGCTTTATGTTGTTTTTAACACTAGAACTTTGTGTGCAGGGCCAAACTCAGTGCCAAGGTTTCACCTGCAGGGGCAGGGCTGTGATGGGGGTGGGCACCAACCACGAGGCACTCAGCACAGCCTCCACATCCAAGGGGCAAATCCAGAAGCTCAGAAGTCAGGAAATCATCACAGAATCACAGGCTGGGTTGGAAGGGCCTTAAAGCTCACTCTGTTCTACCCCACCTTCCTTCCCCTAGGCCGGGTTGCTCCAAGCCCCATCCAGAAGCCCTCTGGTTGATGGCACCAGGCACAGGAGTGTCCCAGGTGCCAGGCAGAGCCCAGCCTGTGTCCAGGGCTGCTCCCAGGGCAGGTGTGAAGCTCCCAGGACGTGTCACACCTGTGTGAGGGCAGCCAGGGAAGAGCTGCCTGCATTCCCAACACTCTGCCTGTGGCTCTGGGAGTTTCTCCACGGTCTGGACCACCAGGAGCACGAGGGCCATCCTGGGTGGTGGCACTGCCGTCCCCACTGCCTCCCTGACCTTTGGGAACACCAGCTCCTGTCTGTGTGCCCCAGCAGAGCAGTGCTGCTCCCTGGGAACGCCCTCCTGAGCTCCCCAGCTCTGATCCCACTGCAGGACCCGGGGCCCATCTGTTCCCAATCAGGGTCTGGCTGATGGAATGCTGGAATTTATCAGGCCAGAGCAGGGGTGAGCACTGCAGGGGAGCAATGAGCTTTTCCATCCTCGCCGTCATCTGGTCCCCATTACCCCTCAGTTCCACATAAAACATAATAACAACCACATTGGGGGCCAGCACGCTGCAACCTGCTCCCCCTGCTCTGCCAGGAACCCCACGGAATGTTCTCTGGATGGATTTCCTCCTGCATGGCACCCAGGAGCCAGGAGTGACTGCTGCAAAAGACTTCTGATATTTTTCACTGGCTGTCACTGGATGTGGCCTGAGTGAGAGAGGGGAAGCAATTCCATGGTCTCCCAGGGCTCTGTGCTTCCCAAAGGAGCTGGAGATGGCAAATCCTTCAGCATCCTTGGCACACAGATATTAGCAGATGCTTCCTTTCCAGCAGCTCGCTCGACATTCAAAGCTCTGAGCATTCCTGGTGGCTTTTTTATCCAAATTACCCAAAAATGGAGCAGAGCTACAGCAGGGAGCAAGGGCCTGTCCTTGTTGTAAGCACAGCCAGCAGCTGGGCAGGCTCCTGTCTGGGGAGCTTCTGCACCCAGCACTGCCAAAGCAGGGTGCAGGTGGCCACGGGCCTGAGGCACCCTTCTGTCAGGGGTGGGGAGCAAGGAGAGCAGGTGAGAAACCCTGCAGCCTGCAGGCTCAGGGTCTGCAGGGGCTCCAGAGCTCCCTGAGGACAAACTGAGGGGGCTGTGCCAGGAGGAACTGGGTGGGCTCAATCCTGTGGCTGTCCCCAGACCAGCACAGTGACACCAAGAACCACAGGATGACCCAGATCTGCAATGGGCTGGGTTGGAAGGGCCTGGGCAGCTGCAATCAGCAACATCCTGGGGGTACCAGGAGAATGCAGGATCCCAACCCATCCCAAAAAATATGGGCTGAACTCTGTGAAAACTGAGGAGCCTGACAAATACGGTGGGTTGTTGTTTTCCTCTTCTTTTGAGGAAAAGACCCCCCAAGATTAAGAGGCTTTAAATGATGAACACGATGTGAAAAAATGCCTCAAATGGCATCAGCCATGTCAGAGATGTGGGTCAGGGCACAGGGCTTCAAACTAAGCAGGAATAGAACCAATAAATGCATTTTTGTGGGTTTGGGCTCCTTCTTTCTGCCCCATCTCAAATCTCCTCTCTGACTGCAGTGCTATTCCAAGAAAACTCCCTCATGCACACGAGTCTGGTGCTGCAGCTTGTCTGCTCAGTGAAACACCCCCAGCTTAGCCCTTTTCTTCAGGATAAAACCTCCTGGCCAACAGCCCAGTGCTAACACTGCTCCTGCTGCAGGATCATCACCCAATTCACAGCTCTCCCCTGCCCAAGGCACAGCCAGCCAAAAATAGGAAATATTAAACAACAGGGCTGACATGGCAATTTTTCAGGGTCTGTATGAGGCATCTTCAAAATGTCACAGACAGTTCATGGATCCACCCTGACACTTCTTAATCTGCAGCCCTTCCCAGCTGTAAAATCGGACACTCCAGTTAATATTGCATCCATTTGGACGTGGAATAGAAATTGAAGGAGCTTAGAAGTCAACAAGGAGCCTGGAAATCACACCCTGTAAAGCAAAAATACTCCACGAGGGCTAAGACCTACACAGCAAACATCTGACTCAAAAGCAAAAAAAAAGCCAATTTGCAGATCACAGACAATTGAACAGAGCAGAGGTGCCTGTGTGGGGTTTTTTTTGTGTTTTGAACTTGCCTCTGACAACTTCATTGCGTGTTCTCCAGCACCTGGATCAGGGCAGAGCCTCGGTTAATCCTCCCAGTCACTCGTGGTACTGCAAATCTCTTCTCCAGGCTGCAGAGTCCATTTTTCTCCACATGGAGGGCTCTGATTTTCCTCACACTCTTATCCTGCAGCCACTCTTATCCTTTATCCTTCAAACTGAGGCTCTAATTAATGCAGGCAGTGCCAGAATGGGCTGGGCCTTACAGCACCTCCAGTTCCTGGGCAGGGACACCTTCCCCTGTGTCATTGGTGCCCAGATCTGAGGGGTCCTGCAGGAAATTTGGGATATTCCCAAGGTTCTGTCCTGACCAGCACATCCCCTGGTGGAGGAGCCCCCAGTGTGGGGTTAGGCAATGAGGAATCCACCCCGTTCCCAGACTGGCTGCCCCAGGTCAGACAGCACCAGCAGCAGAAACACAAGCAGGGGTGGAATCCTGGTCCAGAGAGCAGGATTTGGCCCATCACCCCTTGGAAATTCCTCCAAGTGCCATTGACACCCTGCTGACCCAGGAAACCCCAGGACAGGCCTGAGCAAGGAAAGGAAAGGAAAGGCTGGGGAATGTGCACTTTTGCAACACATTTTGCCACTATTTCCTTCAAATCCTCAGTGTCGTGAGGGGTTGCTCTGGAGTTCTTATCTTTTCATATCTTCCATGTCTTACCCATTAAATTTCCAGTTCAAGACTCCCACACAGCCAACATAAAATCAGTCAGCTATGTTTATTAATGTTTTGTAATCTTGATTTTTTTTCTGCTAAACACGTTGGTGAAATGTAAACCACGCCTTTGAGAGGGCCCTGTTAGAGTTTGGGGATCTCTGAAGTGCAATAACTGCAGGTTTTTGGAGAGGTTTATTCCATATCTGGAATATTAACAGAGCTGTGCCTGATGGAATGAGCTGGGCTGCATTTCTTCAATGGATTTAGAACGAGTCCCATAAATCTCTGCTCTGCACGTGTGTCCCTGCTCAAGGAATTTCCCTAGGAATGCTTGTTGAGGATTTTCAGGAAATTACAAGAGTTTGAATGAATTTAGAAATAGTCACATGCCAGGATGTATCATAAGAGGCATTGAAGAAAGGAAACTGAGCGATACATTAAAAAATATTCAATATATGGGGTTTCATTAATGCAGGGTCAGAGCACTCAGCACTTCAAAAGCCATGTTGTTCACTCTCATGTTTTCACTGGAATTTTATGGAACACAAGTCTTACCCTTAATTCTACAAAATAACTTTCAACTACTAAACCTGGAATTTAAGGTATTTAGGAAATTCTTCAGAAGCATAAGCTTTTAAAATATATATATAGAGAAAGAATTATATCCCTTTTAGGAGTGGAAACTGCTTTTCCACTTCTTGACCACGGAGAAAAGAAAGGAATAATTATTTTATCAACCTCAGCTGATGCTTGTTGGAGCTGAAGTGATGCTCTATTAGAAGGTGATGTTTGAAGTGACTGAGAATTGAATTTATGAAATTAAATAGCATTTAATTTATTGAGGCAGCTGCTCTTTGGGATCAACGTGGGCCATGGAAGGGTTGGGCTGTGAGCAGCTCGTGGCCACCAGTGAGGGGTTGGATGCACCCAAATTCACCTCAAAGGGAGTGAGCAGGAGGCTCCCAACCCCACCCAACCCACTCACTTCACAGAGGAGCAGATCACCAACCTTGCAGCAGGGATGAAAGCAGCAAACATTAAAGCTCCCCAGGCACTGGTGAGATGGGATCTGTCCCAGCCCCTGGGGATCTCACCCTGCCGTGCCCTCAGGGAGTTCTGTGCCTGGAATGTGCTGCCCTGAGGGTCCTGACCTGCACTGCCTCAATCCAGCTGATTTGATAATGGTTTGATAAGGAGGAAGAAGCCCCAGATCTGCCCCAAACCAACCCAGCAGGAGCCCCGTGGACCAGCACTGGACTGTCCAGCACACGCCCACCCCTGAGTCTGACCCAGCTGCACAGCTCCAGCCTGGAGCTTCCCCTCCTGCCCTGCCCTGTGCCAGAGGCTCTGCCACCCCTCAGGGCTCATCCCCAGGACACCCAAAAGGAAATCTCCTCTTGAGCCTTCATGGGGCTCTGGGAGAGGCAAGGGATGAGCTGCGTCCCTGAAGGAAAGGAATCCTGGAAGGCTCCAGAAGATTCCATTGGGGAATTTGTTTTCCAAAGCTGATGTTCCTCCGTGCCTGTGCTGAGGGTCTCTGCCCCCCTTTCCTGAGCCCTGGGGGGGCTCTGGGTGGGTGTGAAATCCCTGGGCAGGCTCACCCCGCTTACCTTCGATCACACACTGCTCAGGGATGGGAATCCTCCTCCCCATCTCCAGCACAAATTCCTTCACCTTGCCCAGGTGCTCCTTCAGGTGCAGGTACAGCTTGTCCTGGCATTCCTCAGGGCCCGTGGCTGCCTCTGCCCTGCCCTCCTCGGCCTTTTCCAGGGTCACTTCTGGCAGGCTGGCTGCCTGGGGGTAATCAGCACTTTGGGGTGAAACTGCCTCGGGGTGGGCCCCAAAAGGCACCTTCTGGTGCTCCTGGCTGAGGTAGAGCTCGGAGAAGGAGATGCCAGCAGGGATCTCCCCGTTCTCCCCTCCCTCCGAGCTCAGCCCCTTCATCCTCAGCGCATGCAGGGCCAGGCTCTTGGACCTGCAGGGGAGAGAGGAAGGAAGGGAAGAAGGGAAAAAGGGTTTGGAATAGAGGCAGGGCACAAAAGTCCCCCCAAAAGGTGCCCTGTGCAGCTGCCTCAGCCAGCCCAGCGTGGGGAGAACCTTCTGGGAAATCTGCTTTGCAAAAGCCAAGCTCCAGCCACAGCTTTAATAAGCAAATGAAATGAAATAATATCCAAATGATATCCACATATCCCAACATCTGCCACGGGGGGAGCGAGGCAGCCCCTCTGCAAGGATCTTATAACCCCGGGGGTGGCGTGGCTGCCTCACCAATCACATCATAAAAATGTGGCAAAAACCCGGCAGCATTTCACTGAACCAGGACCCAGCCTCCAGCTCTTCCTGCCCTGGATCCCTGCTGGGGATGGAGGGGAGCAAAGAGGGCAGAACTGCCTGAAAAGGCAAATCCTGGAGCAGGAAGAGCAGAGCTCTGTGTGGAGCTCTGGGGCAGGCACAGCCTGATAAATAAATTTGATAAATTTTGTTTATTGATAAATGTTGTTAGTGATAAATATTGTCATTGATAAATATTGTTAGTGATGACCCCCCAGAAAAGCTCTCAGGACTTTCCTTTCTGTGATATCTCAGTGCAGTTCTTTTCCTGCCCTTTTTGCTGCTTTAGGGCACAGAAAAGATGAAATGGGATCCCAGAGCAGCTGTGGCTGCCCCTGGATCCCTGGCAGTGCCCCAGGCCAGGCTGGACAGGGCTTGGAGCAGCCTGGGACAGTGGAAGGTGCCCCTGCCATGGCAGGGGTGGGATGGCATGATATTTAAGATCCTTTTCAGCCCAAACCATTCTGGGATTCTGGGATTTAGAAAGATTTCATCCAGCCCTCAAGATCATGGATGCAAAAATTGGTTAAAATTAGGTTTATGCTGCCTGTGGGTATTCCATGAGCAGACCAAACCCTCCACGTTTGGATAAGGTTTTATGACAAAACCGATCTCCCTGAGCCCCTCACACATTTTCCAGAGCCATACCTGTTAAACCTCATATCCTTCCTTTCTTCTTTAGAGACCTGGCCCAGGCTGTATCTCCTCACTGAGCCAGGGGTACTGTTGTCCACATTTATTTTCTCTTCAAAAGCCTGGATTTTAACCTGCAGCTTTTCATCTTCTTCACTGCCATTCACGACAGATTTTAAATCATCCAGTGGTGCAGGACATTCTGCCTCGGGGTCCTTTTCCATCCTGAGGAAGCAGAAAGCAGAGGTTTAACCCTGGCACATTGTGGTCATTGTGCTGGTGCTGTGTCTCTGCCTGGGACTTGTGGTTTGGATCTGGTAAAATAATTATGTTTGAGCAGAGATTCCCTGAGATTATTTTCAGGAACATCCTCTAGATCAACATCTCTGATGGGTCAGAAACATTGAACATCTCTGACAACCCCGGATTAGAAACTGCCCAGCACCTGCAAATCACAAAACTCTGTCCCTGAGAGTCAGATTTTCTCATCTGAACTCAAACCATTCTCTGAAAATTCCTGAACACTGACTTATTGCATTATTTTCACGAGGTAAAAGTCAAGCTATTTGCAGACTTTATACAATTCTGTGGTTTTAAGGCTTTGACCAAAGTACATGCAGTTCTTACTGAATGATTGCCCTCTGAGAAAGAAAAATACCTTTTAAAACTCGGGAAAAGTTCTGAGCAATGTGACTCCAGCTCAGCAAAGAGAAAAGGAAGAGTTAAAATGAAGTTGGGGGACTGCAGGGCAAGTAGTTTTGCTTTGGATTTGTTATTAGTTTGCCTTAAAATCACAGAATCAGAGGATTGTGGAATGGTTTGGGCTGGAAGGAACCTTAAATATTACCTCATTTCCACCCCCTGCCATTGCAGGGACACCTTCCACTGTCCCAGGGTGCTCCAAGCCCTGTCCAGCCTGGCCTTGGACACTGCCAGGGATGGGCAGCCACAATATGTAACATTTTAATGGAAAAATTGAAAGGTAACTTCCAAAAAAAATTGAAGGGAAGCTGTTGATTTTCCAGGACAAAAAGAAATCTGCTGGAAAAGACACTGCTGGTAAAAATGTGCTGGGTTCCCTCAAACAGCTTTGAAAATGGCTTTTTCTGGGTTCCTTCCTCACTCAGAGCCTGCAGAGAGATTCAGCTCCTCCGAATATTTGGCCATGTGCTGGAAATCTGAATTTTGAGTATCTTTACTCTGCCTTGAAGGTGCTGCAGCAGCAGCAGGATTTGGTCCCTGGATTTCCCATCCTGGCTCCTTCCCCTCTCCCTCTCCTGCTGGGATGATGTGCACGTTCCCACCTGGCTCCTGCAAGCAGGGAGGAAGTGGCACAAAAAGCCACAGAGGCAGCACAAAGCAAGCAGGAACCTCTTGGAGAATCAGGGGGGATTGGACAGTATTTACTTTTTAAACTCTCCCTACAGCTCTAAAACAAGTTTGTTATGCTTCTGGCTATTTCTTTGTTTGATTTTCTTTTCTTTTTTTTCCCTGATGAACAAACATCTGACTAGCTAAATCTGTAAAACATGGATATATAAAACCACAAGTAAGGGGTTGAACACATCCCTTCCAAAGCAGCAGAGACTCACAAGTCACGCTCGCAGTGGGGGAGCCCAATAAAAACTCCCCAAACTGCAAATTACCAATTGTAAAAAGCCAGGAGTTTAAAAAACAGCCAGAGATGTGGCATCACAAAATGCACTTTTTCACTTGTTTTGATAAAGGCAGCTCAGGACATTTCTCAGGGGAGCTGGCAAGTTTTGTCTTGCTTTGTTTTTAATTTAAGCAATATATTAACACTGAGGAGCACTTGAAAAATATTCTTCTGTAATAAAGACCCTTGATGTGACCTTTCCTAACAGATCTTTCTGGGGATGTAGGACAAGATTTAATTTATTGGGAAGCAGTCACTCCACCAGAGCTCCCAACACTGCTGCCATTGTGGGAGCTGAGCTCTCAGGAAAACTCCTGTTCCCTGTGTAAATATGGGCAAAGCCTCAGGACACAGAGAGGGGATTGATGGACTGATGGGCTTTGGGAGTGACAGAGCCCAGCCAGGGAGCCTTGGTGATGTTTGGAATTCAAAATGGTGTTTCAGACAGCACCTCTTTGTGCAGCATTCTCCTGCTGAGCTCCCACGGCTTTGGGAAGGGAATGCATGGAAACACTTCCCTTAAAGAATCATAAAATCGTTCTGGTTGGAAAAGAAACATGGGTGAATCCTGTTTTCCACGTGCAGAGCAGAAAAAAGTCACTCCTAGGGTGTGGAGGGTGGGCTCCTCCAGCCACATCTCCTTTTTGCCCCTGGTGGTGCCAGGATTTCCAAGCGGGAAGCAGAGCAGCTCCGGGTGCCCAGGAGCTCTCCTCTGCACCAGCCTCGTGCTCACATCAGTTCCTCGGGAAGCCAAAAGCACAAACCCCCCACAAAACCCTCCATGGGCTCCTTTCCCACCCCAGGGGGATGCCTGGCAGCCCTTCCAGCTCAAACCCACCCCTGTTTGCAGCCTTGGCACTGGTGCCTTGCTGAGCTTGCTGGAGCGGGATCAGGATTTTTCACACCTAAGCTGTTTGCAGGAGGAGGAGGATGAGGATGAGGATGCATGAGCTCATGGAGAAACCACATTGCCAAAAAGAGTCCCAGGCTGCTGATGGCTTTGTACTTTTAAATCCTCTGGACAAATACTCCTGAACGTCCAGGTGATGCATGAGCATAAAGGACATTCTCCAGACCAGCAGCACCATTGTCACACTCCCGGTGGGAAAAAGAGCACCCCAAAGGGAGATTAATGAAAATACACCTGGGATTGTGGCCAGAGCTTCACCTCTGTGCTCATGGAGGCCACAAGGATGGAGCAGGTGCTTGTGGTTTGTTAAGGGAGAGAAAATCACCTCCTGAAACAGGATGGACAAGAAAGTTTGAAGAAGGCAAGTGGTGGAGGAAAGATCATGAGATTTTCAGCAGAATCCCAGACTGGTTTGGGTTGGAATGGACCTTAAATCCCACCCAGTGCCACCCCTGCCATGGCAGGGACACCTCCCACTGCCCCAGGCTGCTCCAAGCTCTGTCCAACCTGTCCTTGGGCACTGCCAAGGATCCAGGGGCAGCCACAGCTGCTCTGGGCACCCTGTGACCCTTTACCCTTCTGAGTAAAGAACTTGCTCATATTTAACCTAAATCTCTCCTCTCTCAGCATGAAACAATTCCAAGCAGCCACAGCCCTGGGAGGAGCAGCATTGGTGCAGCCTCTTGTGCTCAGTGCTCACCCAGAACCAGGGCTTTGAAGATTCTTTCCCTTTAATTGACTACACTGCCCCTCTAGGTTGGATAAGTCCATTAAAACCCTGTATATGTTCTTTAAAAGCCCCTCTGGGACTGAATAACTTGCAATTTTGGGACAGTAAGGAGCAGCAGAGCATGGCCTGGTTTTAATTATGCTCCCCAGTCCCTGCATGTGAAATTCCCTGTGTCAAACAACGCTGGGCCAGCCGTGGCTCTGAAGGAATCAGCTTCTCCCTGTGTAAACACAGGAGTTTGGGAAGGAATGGTTCTAATCCAGGCACACAGTTTAAAATCCTGCTTTCCTCTCACAGCACAAACACTGCATTGCTGCTCTTCAGCTCAGTGACTGCAGCAGCTCCAGAGCTGGGAGGGCACTTCCACCTTCACATCTGGAATGGTCCCACTTCCCAAGAATCCAAATTCAACTCTGCTTAAATCAGCAGAGAACTCTCATTCAGCCTTGTCTGATTTAGCTGATGCTCTGCTTGATGCAGGCCTGAAATGTAAACCCAAATATCTAAAAACTGGGAAAAAACAGCATTTTGCTGTGGTCTCTCAGAGCCATGTTGAGAGAACGAGGGCATGGAGGTTTGGGGAGGGACTGAAATGTAAAAGAAATAACGAAATAAAAAAAATCAAGGAGCAGAGAGAGAAAATCATCTGTAACCACACTCACACAGACAATGAAGTTTCTACTCTTCAGCCAGTCCTTAACAAAGAGAATTTTAGCGAGGAACAGCCAGATTTTGATGAAAACCTTGTTTTTAACTGTTTTTTTTAGCAGCTCTAGAGATAAATGTTAAGCACAGAATATAATAAGGAGTAGGAATATCACAGTATTTTAACAAATGAAGTAATTTTTCAACCATGAGTGGAGGGACCACGATGGGTTGTGAATGCTGAGGGCTGGTTTCTCCTGAGCTTCTGCCACCAGGTGAAGCTTGGACATTTCTCACAGCCTCAGGGTCAGATGAGGGGCTCTACCTGGGTTCCTTTTTCATTTTTACCTCTCTCCAGGACACCAATAATTTGTTTCTCCACTGATCTCAGTGTTTTGGCTCCACCGCTCCCAGCCTGGCTCCAGGGCTGCCTTCACCGTTAGGAGTTTTCTGACATCTGTGTTCCATTTTTCCAAAGAATCACTACTCCTCTGTGCCCCCCTGACCTGCTGCACTACACACAACTCTAATTGCAAGTCTCTCACTAATTAGAAGTGACTGCCACCCTGTATTTAAATAACATTCCTCTCCTCACCGTGAGGAACATCACAACGCTTTAACCTTGGCATGCACAGTCAGAAGCAGCTGAGCGAGCAGAACATCTCGCTGTGGATGCTTCAGAAATTTTTTTCACACTTTTTTTTTTTGGACAAATCTTCATCAGGGAGCTAAGCCAGCCATTGTTCTCATCACCCTCAGTGGGCATTTTCTAGAATCAACTCAATGATAATTGCGAGGCCTGACCTCACCGATTTTTTTTTAAACTGAGACCTCTTTAGCTTGCCATAAGTCGACTTATCTGGGGCATGGCTTCCTTCCTGGCACTGGGATGTACCTAACAGAGTTAAACAGAGCTTAGGAGAGTTTTGGTGCCTCGCAGAGCCCTGGAGAGGGCCGAGGCTTGGCCAGGGAGCAGTACCTGTCTGCCGCCGCGCCGTCGGGGCCCAGCTGCCGCAGGAGCAGCTTGGCGATGGCAGAGAAGCTGTTGCTCATGCGGTAAATGTCCCTGCTCTGGGCACCCAGGATGCTGGAGAAGCTGTCCGTGAGGCTCTTGATCTCCAGCAGGAGGATGTGGTGAAAGGAGTGCTCCATGCTGGCCAGCTGGTTCACCAGATAGAGCAGGGATGTTCTGGCTCGCTCCTGGGCAGCGTGGGGAGATAAGAACAGAGATAAGAACAGAGATAAGAACAGCTGAACACACAAAGGCATTGTTGACTGCTGTGAGGGGCTTTGTGTGCTGGCTCTGAGTCACTGTCCCTGGGGAAGGGTGGCTGCCCCACCATGGCACAGGCAGCTGCCTCAAACACCAGTTTATCTGTGGTTACACTGAAGGGACTTTTGTTCCTCTTGGTGTTCCCTAACCCAGCCTAGCTCAGGACATCTTGGCTCCTCCTCAGACCTAGAGCCAGACCCCTGAAGGCTCTCTGAGGGCCCTACATCATTCTGGGTTGGTGTGTCAGCCTGGCTCAGTGACCAGGGCCCCAGCAGCACCAAGCTGCCCCTTCACCTCTGATGAGTCTGGCTCAGCTACTCCATAAAACCAGAGAAAGGTTTGGAAGGGACCTAAGAGACTGCCCAGTCCCACCCCTGCCATGGCCAGGGACATCTTCACAGGTTGCTCCAAGCCCCACCAACACCTCCTGGAATGGAGAACACCCAGCCTGGATCTGAACATCTCCACGTTAGGGCTCCTCTGTTGGAGTTGTCCTGATTAGATTGGGTTCCACATCCTAAAAACACCTGAGCGGGAAAAGCAGTGGAAAAACCAGCCATTAACTCAGGAACTCCCACCAGATCCTTCACTGGGGGAATCCTTTTACTCAGGGAAGCCCACTTGGTCCTCAGCAGATTGATAGAGGAACTGGGAGATGTTTGGATTGCAGGCTGTGCTGAAGCACAAAGAAAGGCAAAAACAAACAGCTCTCCTCTTCCCAAGGGCCAGCAGGGAGCTCATGTGCCACGCACGTGCTCTGGGCTCTGCAGGCTCCCAGCCCCGTTCTCTTCTGGGACCTCGTAACCAGAGAGCAAAACCTGCTGGAATTTGATCCCAAATCCAGCTGGGCTATAAAAACACCCGGAAGACTTTGGCAGGACAAGGCCCGAGCACCACGGGCGAGACTGTTTTTGAGGAGCAAGTCAAAGAGATTGAGGGAAAAGCAGCTCTGCTGCATCGAGCCATGACAGAGACAAAGAGGAAGAGTGGATCAGACAAATTGCATCCCTTCAGCCGTGTGGGGCAGAGCTCCAGCTGCACCCTGGGCTGGGCTGATGTGACGAAGGAGCGCTTTCCTCAATGGCTTGGACGAGGTTGACTTTCTGGTGCACACAGCCACTCATTTATTTGAAAGCCGATCCTTCCTCCAAGAGATAAACAGAGGCTCAATTAACATTTAAAACACATTTTTGTTTTCTAAACAAACTGTGCAGCAGACTAAATGGAGGAGCAGTTTTGACCATTTTCCTGTCACTTTGATCCAGCTGGAGAGTCTCCAGCCATGCTGAAATGCTGCTACTCGCCTGGAGTGAGGTAAAAGAACAATAAACTTGCCTGAGTAATGTAATATGTAACTGCTATACAAAACAAAATTAAAGCAAAATAGCTCAACATGAAAGCAGCCGTTATCCCTGCCACAATTCTTATCCAAAATGTTTCACAAAGCCCATTTGGATGCACATAACCCCCTGTTATTTCAGCAAGGCCTGTTTGATGGATTCGTGTATTTTCTCATAAGCAGCACTTACATTTTATGGCATTACATCTGCCAGAAGGTGAGGAGCTAAAGCACAGGCAATGAAGTGTGGCAAAGTGTTGTGCTTTTTTCTTAAAAACAGGTTCAGGAGACTACAAAAAGATCACAGGGCTTTCAGAAATGAAATAACTCCAACTCCCAGGTGGTTCAAAACATAGGGGAGAAAATAAAGTGTCCGATAGCCCTGAGCCCCAAGATGGTTTTTCATTTGCACAAATTTATGGTGAAGGGACAAGTTCTGATTTCAGCTTGCCCCCCAAGAGTGTCGCTGACACCAGCAGAAGTGGCGTGTGTAAACAAGGGACAGCCCTTCAAATCCAGAGCTCTCCTCTCTCCCAGGAAGCACAGGGGGCTTTTCCTAGGAGCCAGCAAGGATTTGCTGCTCAGATCCACAGTCTCGGCCGTCAGGGGCCAAGCCTCAATCCTCACCACCTCTTTTCCCCAGGCAAGGCTTCCAGTGAAATAAAAGATCAACAAATAAAATTCCAGCACTGCCATTGATGTTTCCTTGCCTGCTTGTTGTGCTTGGCCAGGCAGGGGACGCCGACTCCTGTCCGAGAAGTGGCAGAATATCCATGGCACAGTTCGGTGACAGGACAGGGAGGAGGGGGAGAAGGGAGGAGGGAGGCTTTGGGGAAGGCCCTGACATGGGGGGCTGTGAGATGAGACCGTCACAGAGAGGCACACGTGGGTTGATGGTTGGACTCCATGCTCTCGGAGGTCTTCTCCAGCCTGGGAGATTTTATGATTCCGTGATCTCATCTATGCTCAGGAATCAGCCATGGAGGCATTTCTTCTTTTAGCTGAGGTGATTCTTTTGGTAAGACCAGCTTAGACAGGGTTTGGAGCCACCTGGGGTAGTGGAAGTGTCCCTGCCCACGGCAGGGGAATGGGATGAGCTTCAGGGTCCCTTCCAACCCAAACCACTCTGTCATTTTAAGATCTTCCATAACTCAGAATTATTCACACTTCCTAAATTTCCAGAGAGCAAAACAAGAGAGGAGCCATGGATCTCCTGGTGGAACATTCACCTCTGCCACCCTTTGTGTGTTATTTTTAATCCCTGTTTTTGAGTCTGGAGCACAGGGTCCCTGGATCTCAGTGACAAACACAGCAAACAAATGACAAATGTGTCCTCCCCGTGCTGCTGAGTCAGCAGCTTCCTAAAAAATCAGACTCATGACAATGGCACTCAACACTTACTCCAGAGACTGGACATGAATTTCTCAGTGCAGGCTGTGTGTGCTCCACTCAGTAGATTGGTGTAGCCACAGAAAACCAACAGGTTAAAAATATGAGGGGAAAATATTCTTTGAATCATGTCCTGGTAAACTCTGTGATTTCCAGCACATGTGTGATTTCCAGCACATGTGTGATTTCCAGCACATGTGTGATTTCCAGCACATGAAATCCAACAGAGCCAGTTGGTTCCTCCCTTATTCTTGGTTTGGTAGAAAACAATCACAGCAACAAAAGGCAAAAAAAATAAATTCATTCCCTTTGAAGCAGCAGAAACTCAGCGGAAACAGAGCCTCAGAGACACCCAGATGGGGAGAGCTGGTTCAACACCCCAAAACAGAATCTGAATGAAATCCTTCAGCTCTGAGCCCAGCTGTGCTCAGCTGAGGATTGCCTGGTTAACAACTGGAAAGCTTCTAGAAAATGCTGACTCTCAAATACTAAATACAGAATTAAATGTGGTCACCTGCAGATCTTATAAAAGTAAAACTTGCTAGGGGATGGAAATAAACAAGGAGAGAACAACAAACTTCATTTGGCTCCCAGGCCTCAATGGGATTTTGGCTCCTCTTTCCATGCAACAGAAATAAGATTTACAAAGCCAAACCAAATCTGGTTTTGATTCTTCTGAGATAAATTTAATTTTACACAAATAGAAAGCTCCAGATCGGTAGAAACAGCAAGGATGGTGTCTTCCTGTGCTGCTCAGACACAAGGCTCAGCCAATTCACACCCAAATTGATTTGCCAAAGCGGGGGGAGGACTGGAATATCATCTTAAAGATCCCTCCCAACCCAAAGCATTCCATGATGCCGTGGCAGAGCAGTCTGGTTACTCGTGAAGAAAGAAACACGTGGATGCCTTGCCTTACACAAGGTTACACCCCAACCAAGCCAGCCCCAAACCCCAGCAAGTCCTTACCTCATCCAGATGTCCAACAGCTCCGAAGATCTTTGCTGTCTGCCCAATCAAACTGGGAAAACTCTCCCCAATTTCCCTCAGCGTGGGGAGGAAAGGGGCCAAGGCTGCGGGTTCGTAGCTGGATATTTCCAGAAGGATGTTTAGAATCACCTCGCTGTGGTTGGGGTCCCTCAGGTGTCCAAATAAAAATGGCAAGCACTCTTTCAGCGCCTGTTAAAAAAATCAGAAACAAATTGGATCTCTGTTTTGAATTGTGAACGCATAAAACCAGAGGAGATACAACCACCAGAGTGATAAAAATAAGCCACCAGACTTTGAGTTAATAGAAGAGCTTTCCACCCTTGGCGACCTTTGCATGGAGCTATTGCTGAGGTCAATCCAAGTTCAACTGAGCATATGGAATAAGGGCAAGCTCTGCTTTAAAATATGGCAGTTATGCATAAATAAGTAAGGAAATGCCCAATTAAAAAAAAACAAACCACCAAAAAACCACCTTTACCAAATATTTTCCGTGCTCCAGGCCAGTCTATATTTTATTGATTAAAACATAAGACTCAGCCTTCCTCAACGATGCAGTAAATTAAAGTACTTGTAGAAATTTTTGGGTTCCACCAGAAACTAAACATTGTGACAAGGTCAGGAGCTGGAATAGAGGGAAAAACAGGGGGCAAGACCCTCATTGCATAATAAATGTGCTGTAGGTGAGTTGTCATTTCTTGTAAGAACCCAATTTTGAGAAGACTGAGGGTGTTGTCCTCGGTGGCAAACAGGATGCAGTTGTGTACCAGTCCCCACTGAGGGATTAATTCAGGATACACAGGCACACCTTGGATCCAGGGAAAGTGCAGTATCTGTGCAAAATACATTCAGACATGGGGCATAAAACAACCACTTCTTCTGTTCTTTTTTTTTTTTTTTTTTTTTTTTTTTTTTTGAGGATTATTAGTTTCCATCAGTTCCTAAATCATTTTAATTGTTGTTGACATGGATTTTAATACAGTTCATGTAGACTGGCAGAAACACAGTTATGGGAATTCACACTCAGCTGACAGAGGAAGAGCCAAAAACACTGGAGACAAATGGTTTAACCCAAACCTTTTGGTCCAGCAGAGTCTTTGCTCTGCTCTCCTTATGACTAGGTGGAGGACTTGGAATGGAATTGGAGAATTTACAGGGAATTAGGATAGGAAGGCACTGCCTACACTGTGGGATTCCTCCCTCAGCGAGC
Source organism: Cettia cetti (assembly GCA_013401135.1). Taxonomy (NCBI): domain Eukaryota; kingdom Metazoa; phylum Chordata; class Aves; order Passeriformes; family Sylviidae; genus Cettia; species Cettia cetti. Next base: position 29,463 of record VZUI01034454.1, read on the forward strand.
CTGTGGAACACAAAGGAGGGGCAGGGAGATATTCCTGGCGTGGTTTACCCCCAGTTCTCTCTTCCTGGCCACGGTGTGCAGGAGCCTGAGGAGGTGCAGCTGCTCGGGGGGGTCCAGCTGGGCCATGGGTGCCACCAGGTCGGGCAGGCGGGCGTGGATCGGCCGCGGCCGCTGCTCGTAGAGCGCGGGCAGCACCCGCAGCAGCATCGAGTTCCCTGGGGACACAGCAGGGACACAGCAGCTGTCAGGCAGTGCCCAGCACTGGGGACAGCCCCACGACACCAGCACGCTCCTGGGGACGGCTCAACCCTCACGGTTTGGGCTGGAGAGAGCAAAAAGCTCATCTCCTTCCACCCCTGCCCTGGGCTGCTCTGACCTGGGCTTGGAGGATCATCAGTACAAAACCAGGGAGGCATAAAACTGGAGAAAATTATACACTGGGCCAAGAAACCAAATAAATTAGCAAAATACAGCAAATCGTTGCAGGCCTAACAACGCTGTGTAAAAAACCCCCACTGATTCCTATTAATTATAATTTTATTTCTGAATATCATGAGAATGCCCCTTAATAAGCCTTCACTTTTGGATGATGCTCTGTTGAGTCCTAGGCCAAACTAAGTGTGATTTCAATTAACAGAGAAACAAAAGAAGAAAGAAGGAGAGAAATGACCAAGAAACAACAAAACCAACAAAAGACAAAAACTACAATTCTCCTTTGCTGAGATTCAGGATTGCAAATTAAATAAGCATCATATGGAAGGAATAGTCGGTTAACAGAGAATTAAACGTGCATTTGAACAGAAATAGTTAAGGATGCCATTTCCAGGAATAGAAAGGAGCCAGAGAGAGCCAACTGCAGACAGACAGAGATATGCTAAACCCTCTCTCACACATTTTCATAAGACGTCTGTGCATAATTCAATTTGAAGCCCAGGCTCATACCAAAATATATAACTTCACATCTCAGAACATGCCTGCCTCCATGGATTTAAGTTTCACTTGAGCAACATATGGAAAACATCTGCCTATTGCAACCTAGCATGGCTCCTTTCTGTAAACCCTTGGAAGTCCTCACGGCCTCTTTGGATTTGGTTTCCAGGAGGAATCAGCTCTCTGGCCTGCTGCTTTCCCTCCCATTTACATCTGAGCTGGATAACTTCAGAAGATCAGCGGATCTGTCCATGGATGGTAGGAAGAGGATATTTGGGTTCAGGTTGGAGCACGTGGGGCTCTTGCCAGATACAGAAAATGCACCCCAGGACACGGCTGGGTCTCACAGCCTCCCCCTGAGCCAAGAAAGGAGCACATAACTCACTCAGGTTCAGACAGCTCTGAGCCCAGCAGCTCCTAATGAGCCCTGAGGGTCCTGATCCTTCACAGGAGTGGCTCTCCACTCCAGCCAGCCACACTTCTGCACCTTTTCCTGCCTGGAGAATCCCTGGCTGCTTCCCCAAGGCTGCTCCGAGCACCCCCAGCAGTGCCAAAGGCCAGCTCAGACCTCACTGCCACCCCACAGACACAGAAATTTATCTTGTTCTGTTCTACACAGTCACAAGGGCCAGGGGCAAAGGAAGGAGATTTGCTGAAAAGTTGAGCAAACTGCTCCATTCTGGCCATTTCCTAACCACGTTCCCTGGGCTCTTCCTGATGTTCCCAGTGCATCTGGATAAGAAGTGCCATCATTAACATTCCATGGGATTGATGCCAAGCACTAATTCTTCTCAGAGGGAGAACTTGGAGATCAGGGAAGGGTTCTTCTTCTCCCAGAGGGTGCTGGGCACTGCCCAGGCTCCCCAGGCAATGGGCACGGCCCCAGAGCTCCAGGAGAGTTTGGACAACACTCCCAGGGATGTCAGGGTGGGATTGTTAGGCTGTGGGTGCAGGGCCAGGAGCTGGACTGGAGGATTCTTTGGGGTCCTTTCCAACTCAGGACACTCAATGATAAAAAGGTGAGAGGATGGATTCACTGGAACTTTTCTAGACTCATGTCATCGTTCGAAATTGAAACCTTTTGTACTGAATACACCAAAAAGTATTTTCTCTCTGGATGACGTCACAATTCCAGCACTAAGTCCTTTCTTTGCTCTTGCCCTTGCTTAAGTTTGCACTGGAAGCTTTCCACCCACAAGGAGCAGAGCCCTTAAACTCCAGTCAAATCTCAGCAACGATTGCAAAAGATGAAATTCCCGTATTCCTGGAGAGGCAAATTTCCTCTCAGCTATAGAAGTGTGATGGGAAGGAATCCAAGAGACACTAACAAAAACAACAGCTTTAAGCAAGGAAAGACACCAACCTGAGCCATGCTGTTCCTAAGCTGGGATGTCAGGGATAGGAAGGGATCTGGAAAGGAAGACTGATTATTTAGTCTGGCAAACGAGCCCTTGGAGTGTGGGGTGTATCAGAGGAGTGATGCAATCACAGATGATGGACTGCAGCCACCAAGCCTCTCTGAACAAAAAATACTTTGTGCTAGCACAGCTTTGGGCAGGCTCCTGCAGCAAACACTGCTGGGCTGATATTCCCTAACCAAGATAAATGAAAAGCAAAGGCAATCAGAGCAACCCCCTCCCTCTGCAGCGAGATTGAAGTGACCTCACTGACAGGGAATGGCTTTTAAGTGAGGAACCTGCGTGCACACGTGTAAATAATCCCAGCTATCCCAGTTTGGATAGCTCTGTTCTTCAGAAACCTCAGGAAAGGTCAGCAGGCACAACCCAGTTGGCCATTTTCTGGTCTTTTCATGTTTGAGGTATTAAGGGATACTCAGAGCTGTTTGTTTGTCACATCTTTAAGGCTCTGAGGGGATTTCTGCACGCCCAGCTCCCCAGCCCCAATTCCCAGAGCTTGGACAGCCAGAGGTGTTATCAGGAATTCTGAATAATTCACTTCCCCCCAGTCTTGCTTCATCTGCCTCAACCTAAACCAAGAGCCTGAAAATGTTTGTTGTGTGAGAATGGAAAAAAACCCCATCCCACTCAACTCCCTGAACGCCTTCCTTCCCTCTTCCCTGCCACCCTGACCCCCAATACTTTCCAGATTAGATTTTCTCACCCTTCCCAAGCAGACCACACGCTGGGAATGACACAGTTCCAGCACAAAGTGTCCTACAGCTGGGGACACTCGGTGGCTGCACATGAGGCAGGGAGGGACCCCAGGGTGGGTGGTGCCAGCCCCGCACCCATTCCTGGAAAAGGCTGCCCCAGCTCCAGCTCTGCCCATCCCAGCAGCACAGAGAAGAACAAGGGCCCTGGAGCACATTGGGGTGCCCCATGGGCAGATGGATTTTCACTCCAAAGGGAGTTTCCAAAGAAAAAAGCCCAAGCACCAAGAGTAATTTTCCCTCAGGATGATTCAGGTTTGGCAAATACCTGCTTGAAAATCATGGAATCATTTCGTTGGGATAGGACCTCCAGGATCAGAGTCCAGCCTGTGCCCAGTCCCACCTTGTCCCCACCACCCTCCCTGGGAGGAATTCCTCCCCAATATCCAAGGCACAGGTAGTGCAGGTTTGTATAAGCAAAACCAGAGACACAAAGGGAAAGGGAGCACAGATTCCAAGTTAGGTGTAATTGCAGGAGGGGTTTTTGCTATTCTCTGGGTATTCCATAGCCAGTCCATAAGCTGTATGAGATCACTCCTAACCTCACCTAAGCAAAGCATCTCTGAGATGATTAATGAATGGCCTGTTAAACCAGTAAGATTACAGAATTTAAATCAGATTAATACCAGTAAGACTTAGGCTAAATTAATGTTTCATCCAAAAGCACCTTGTTTGGCTTTTTCAAAGGTAACAGACACAACTCTGATTGTGCAGCTGCGGATTTACAGTTCCCAAAACAGGATACAGCACTAACAGATTATCCACGGAGTAATGGTGGTCTAAGTGCTAATTAGGGCTGGAAAAGCAGAACCCTAACAAGCTGTTAGAACTCCTTAAGAGCTCTCCTTTATTGCTTAAAGCAATAAACTGTCGGTATAGAATAGAATTTATTTTACAGCAGTGCCTAACTCTCCAAAAAAGCTGCGCCATTTAGCTAAACCAGACACGCGTATCCAAACCAACTCCAGGTATGTTTATTTTTCTACCAATCCCCTCCAGAGCCCTGGCACACACCGACCACAAACTGAATTTGCAGGGAACGCTTTCTTTTCCACAAATGACACAAAACAACCGAACCGACCGCGCAGTCCGAGCGCTCCCAGCCCCTGGCGCCTCCGCACGTCCCGGTCCGCCCCGGGGCGAGCCCGGCTCTCCCCGTTTTTGCCCTTGGCCAGTCAGAGCATCCCCCAGGCCAACCTGGAGGGCTGGGATTGAGCAAACTGCCCGCCCCTTTCCCTTCCCTTCGCGGCCAAAAGGCGCAGGCAGGAGCGCTCCGGTTACAGCGCTGGCGCCGCCGCTCATTCATTCCGGCTCGCAGCGTTTGTCCCCGGCTCGCTGCGCCTCGCTCGCTCAGCCCCGGCTCTGCTGCAGCCCCAGCAGCTCCTCGCAGCCCCGGGAGCGTCAGGAGGCAGCCGCGGGAATGCTGCCCCGAGAACTCCTCTCTCTGCTCACGCTGCTCTGCGTTTTCAGGGCTTCTGGCTCTGCCGCGGATGAAGAGGATGACTACGACGAGCTCATGTACGTGAACCTGGACAACGAAATCGAAGGTCCAGCCCCTGCGGCTGAGGAAGGTGAGTAAATCTGAGCTGAGTTTGGGTGAAGTGCGGGACTGCCTTCGTTGCTGCCTAGCTCTTGTAAGAGTTATTAGTGCAGACATAATTGATTTTTTCCAGAGGGAGCAGCTCGTGCTGGTAGCAGTGTGTTATCACCGGCAGCAATGGTAAAGCCGTGGATGGGGGGCCTTGGACTGTGCTGTGGGCTCTTCATTTCTCAGTTTCCCTGCAAAAGGCAGCGGTTTGGGGTCTCTGCAATCACAGCCCTGCGCTGCCCTGTCCTGATACAGAGGGACAGGCACGGCCCCAGCACGGCAGGGGGCTGGAACCACACTGTCTGTAGGGTCCCTTCCAGCCCAAGCCAGCCCGTGAGCCCATTCCGGGGCAGTCTGGAGGGCACCAGCCTTGCTCAGAGCCAGATTTTGCCAAACTCTCCCGTTCAAATCTTGGTACAAAGGAATAGCAACATCTGTACCTTCCCTTCCAGCTGCTTCGTGCGACTGCCAGCGGGAGCACAGCAAGTGGGACAAGCTGTTCATCATGCTGGAGAACTCGCAGATGAAGGAGAACATGATGCTGCAGGCTCTGGATGAGCTCCCCAGGGTGGAGCTGCAGACCCTGAAGGCAGAGCTGAGCCAGCTGGCCACCACCCTGGCGGGCACCTTCGCCGCTGTCACCTCCCACGTGGTGTCCCAGGTGGAGCAGGTGGTGGTGAGGAGCAGGGAGCAGGCTGAGGACGCCAGGAGGCTGCAGGAGTCGGAGCAAGGGAAGGTTCTGGAGCACGTCCTGCAGCTGAGCCACAACGTGTCGCTGAGGCTGGGCTGGCTGGAGAGCGCCTGGCGCGGCAGGGCCGAGGAGCAGGCGCAGGAGACAGCTCTGCAGCACGACAGGCTGGATGGCAGCAGAGGGGACAGCCTCATCCTCAGCTCCGTGTGGAAGGAGCTGCAGCAGACCCGGGCTGAGCTGAGGGCGTCGCAGCAATGGGCAGCTCAGCACCTGCTGCCAGCAGGTAAGGCCAGGGGGAGAGCTCTGGGGAGGCCACTCCGAACAGGGACCCACAAACCCCTCCTGAGCACCTCCTTCTCCAACCCCAGGAGCGGCAGGGCAGCTCTGAACAGGCTGTGCCTGAAGGGGGGAACCCCAGAACTTGTGGAAAAAGAGGCACCGAGCTTTTCAAACGTGGGATCAAAGAAAGGTTTCATCAAAGTCCTCGTGAAGGGCAGAGCCAGCCAGGATCCCACCTCCTCCAGGCTCTCCCAGATCAAAGCCATTGCCAGAGAGCAGCAAATGTATTTTAGACATCCAGGTGATGTTCTCTCACCTTTTGCCTTCCCAGCTGGTGATTCCTATGCATCTGCACCAGTCATGGAGCTCTCCTGTTCTCCTGCATGTTCCCACTCCTCCCTCTTCCTACATTAACATCTCCTCGCCAGCTGCAGTGGCCAGGAGCTGGACATGCTGCTGCCAGCCAGCCAAGCACACTTCCAGGGCAGGGAGGGCACATTCCCTGCATGCCAGTGGGAATATTCTGCCCTGAATATTCCCAGTGGCACAGAGAAACCAATAACCCGTGCTGCTGTTGTTTTGGGGGAATTTTCCCTTTCCAAAACACTTGCACTGGTCAGTGAGGTGGCCACAGAAAGGTGGGGTCACACCTCAAATCCCAACCCAGCTTTTCTGTGCAGTGCAACGAGACACCCCAAAAACAGCAGCAGCTTGGGTGTGGCAGAGCAGCCCCTCGTTTGTTTAGAGTGTGGGTGCAGAGTTACCACGTGCAAGATAAACTGCACTGAAATCCCCCTGCCCAGCAGCCAGCTGTCACTGCCTGGCTTCTCACTGCTGACTAATGGCTCTGCTTTCCACAAATATAAGTTATTGCAACCTAACCCCCCCCAAAATCTACCCCTGCAGGGTGGGTGTGTAGGAGGGAGGGGGTGCAGCACCCCCAGAGCGAGCTCTCACACCGGGGAGCAGAAAGGAGCAGTGATTGCTGCAGCAAAGCAACAACACAGCCACAACATCGCTCACATCAAAGCTTTTCCAGCCCAGCCTGAGCCCATCCCTTCATGCAGGGCACGGACTCAGCTTTAGAAGTAAATTGTTTTCACTGCTTTATCACAACACCTCAGAAATCTTTGTGTGCTGGGAGGAGCTCTTTGAGCACGTTCTTCTTTTCCCCAAACACAAACCGTGCAGAGAGCATGATCTCATTCCTTATCTCCCTGTGCCCCAGCCAGCCTCAGCAGCTCCCCTGCACTAGGTGAGAGCAGCAAACTCGATCTGCACTGAGGATCATCAGTGGAAATTCAGTTTATCTCCACTGCTTCCCACATGATTTTACATAAAACAACCATACTTGTAAATTTAAAGGCTACATTTTAAGTACTTCCAGAGTATCTCTCTGGATTTTTTTTTTCCAAGGGAATTTTTAACAACTGACTTTAATTTCTCACATCTTGACTTACTGCCAGCCATACTCTTGAGGGATTTTCCAATCACACTTTTTTGGTCTTCACTGAGGCTGGTTTTAATTTTGCTTTAGGCTTTGATAATAGAGCCTGAAAGCCTGCTAATTAAAAGCTTTTTCACAATAGTGCTCCTAAGTAGCATTTTAAGGAGAATCCCCAGCAGTTGCTCACTGACCCTGTCCTTCCTCAAAAGGGTCAATGGGAGATGTAAAATCTGCTCAAAGCTGGAGGGAAGCAGCCCATGAAATGCCTCAGTAGCTCAGTCCTGGAGGGCACAAAGAGTCCTTCATTCCCTGGAGCAGAACTTTCCACACACGTTTTAGACATTTCAGATCCTCCAGCTTCTTTAAACAGGAAATGAAGCAGCTTAATTGGAGAAGGGGCTGCTTGTTCCCTCCTGTCACCTTGGATGTTAACTTAGGTACAACCAGGGAACAGCACAGAAACCACCAGAAATGTCTTGGCTTTACTGATCATCAGTTGCTTTCTTTCCCAAGCTGCATAAATTTCTGTTGGTGATTTTAACTAATCTAATTTCCATTATCAACACTTTGATTAATTGGACATAAGAGAAGAGCTGGTTTAAAAGTATCAGTTGTCCCATAATTCCCTCTTTTAACCAGTGCCCATGAATGGTCCTGACCAGAAAATCCTAAAGGCAGGGCCAGGAAAGGGAGCCATGTAAATGAAATAAGCAAGCCCATCTCAGCATGTTCCTGCCAACATTTTCTGCTTTTCAGGAGCTCCAGTGCCCTGCTGCCCATTATCCATGGCACAGCTCCCAGCAGTTCCCTCCTGCAGCCTCCCCCCTCTCCTGGGAATGCCACAGTGCCCAAAGCTGCTGTTTGGGGGGATCCCTGACCCCCTGTCCTGGGAATGCCACAGTGCCCAAAGCTGCTGTTTGGGGGATCCCTGACCCCCTGTCCTGGGAATGCCACAGTGCCCAAAGCTGCTGTTTGGGGGATCCCTGACCCCCTGTCCTGGGAATGCCACAGTGCCCAAAGCTGCTGTTTGGGGGATCCCTGACCCCCTGTCCTGGGAATGCCACAGTGCCCAAAGCTGCTGTTTGGGGGGATCCCTGACCCCTTCCCTCAGCACAACGCTGGGATTTTCACTACTCCACACTTAGAGGATAAAACAACACTTCAGTGGCACTGGGGGAGGGTTACCCAATTACCTGACAGAATTACCCAATTTCAAGGGCTGAGAGAGTCCCTCTCCCAGGATGGCTGCTCCCTTCAGAGCTGGGAAGCCCAGCTTCCCAAAGGAAGCAGCAGGGCAGACAGGCTGCATTAACCCGTTGGATGCCAGGACTGTACAGCACTCCCCTGTGCAGGCAGGGAGGAGCCAAGAGATTCCTGCAGCTGGCTTATCCCTTGCCACAGTGTCCAGCAATTCCTCCATCCTCTCTGACAGCTCCCTCCAGTCATCCTGGGGTAGGTTCCTGCATCCCACTGGATAGGCTGAGCTCTCAGCTCCCTTTGGGAAGCCTGGAAACACTGGTGCAGGCTTTGGGACAGGATGCCCAGAGGAGTGATGGAGTCCCCATCCTTAGAAGTGCTCAAAAATGGGGGAATGTGGCACTTGAGGGCCTGGTTTGATGGTGAGCGTGATGGTGCTGGGCTGGCAGTTAGACTTGGCAGAATCATGGAGTGGTTTGGGCTGAAGAGATCCTAAAGATCATCTTGTTCCAATCCCATGGGCAGGGACACCTTTCCCTATCCCAGGCTGCTCCAAGCCTCGTCCAGCCTGGCCTTGGGCACTGCCAGGGATGGGGCAGCCACAACTTGGTGATTGTACAGGCCTTTTCCAACCTTAATGATTCCACGCAACGTCAAAGGCCCCAACCGTGCACACACCAATAAACCAGTTCTTACTTACCTGACAACCTTCTCAACCCTTCCAGGCTGTGAGACCGCAATTCTGTTCCCCATGCGCTCCAGGAAGATCTTTGGGAGCGTCCACCCCACCTCTGGGATGACCCTGAGCTCCTTCACTGCCTGCATCTGGCTCAAGGTGACCGAGGCCTTGGACAAAACCATCGTCTTCTCCTACGGCACCAAGTTCAACCCCTACGAGATGCAGCTGTACCTGAGCGGGGCCTCGGCCGTGCTGGCCGTGGGGGGGGCCCAGCACAGGCTGGCTGCCAGCAACGTGGTGGTTCCCGGCCAGTGGCTCCACCTGTGCGGCACCTGGAGCTCGGGGAACGGCTCTGCGGCGCTGTGGGCGCAGGGGCAGCTGGCGGGCAGTGCCTCGGGCCTGGCCAGGGCTCACACCATCCCCGACGGGGGCCTGCTGCAGCTGGGCCAGGAGAAGAACGGCTGCTGCCTGGGAGGGGGCTTTGATGAGGCTCTGGCCTTCTCGGGGAAGCTGACTGGCTTTAACCTGTGGGACCGAGTGCTCAGCCCCGCCGAGGTGAGGGCTCAGGGCGCGGGGGACGCCTGTGGCACCCGGGGCAACGTGGTGGGCTGGGGGGTGACAGAGGTGCTGCCCTACGGAGGAGCCCAGTACGTGTCCTAAAGCCTGGGCTCTGCACAGGGACTGGATTTCACAGAGCTGATGAACATTGCAACAGCCAGAGCTGCAGGAGCCCCTGCAATTCCCCAGCAACATCAGCGCTGCCAGTTCACAGAACGAGGCACTGTGGAGATCTCTGCCTGCTGTCCTGGCAAATCCCTGAAAACACAGCCACAGAGCAAGGCATGGCTTTGGAGAGGCTGTCCTGGCAAATCCCTGAAAACACAGCCACAGAGCAAGGCATGGCTTTGGAAAGGCTGTCCTGGCAAATCCCTGAAAACACAGCCACAGAGCAAGGCATGGCTTTGGAGAGGCTGTCCTGGCATCAGGCAACTCTGTCTCTCCAGTGCAGGGTTTTCTGATGTCTGGAGTGAGGGTCACCATGGACATTCAGGAGCCAAATGGAGCTCCCGACATCCCTGCTGAGGAAAATCTGAGCTGGCTCTGCCAAACAGAGCAGCTGTGGCTGCCCCTGGATCCCTGCAAGTGTCCAAGACTGGGTTGGATGGGCTTGGAGCAACCTGGGACAGTGCCCATGGCAGTGGCACTGGATGGGCTCTAAGGTCCATTCCAACCCAAACCACTCCAGGCTCCTCCAGTCCTTGGGTTCTGTAATGTTGATGTGAATTTTACAGAGGAACCACCCAAGTCAAGAAATGTGTTGCCTATTAATCCTTGTTAGCAAAGTGTAGACTCTAAGAAAGCTAGTTCCTTGTTTAAAGCATTACTTATGCCACGGGTTGACATAAAAATAATATTCTCCATCATAATCTGATGTTACATTGGGAGGAAATGCAGCTGTATTATAGTGTACAGTGACTTTGTGATAATTTTATTGAAATTATTTTTGTAAAGTTGATTTGTAAATAAAGATACTTTACTAGATTAAAACTCTCTACTTTCTCATAAGCCAAAATTCTGAGCCAAGTCCCCAGTGGGACTTTTTCCACATTTTGAACCATGCAGTTTTAGCTGCTGGTAGAGAAAACATGAAGAGCAACATCTCACAGGAGCAGAGAGTCCCCATGCACGATCCTGGCCCTCTGGGGGCAGGTTTTAAGGCACATTTGGACTTGTTTGCTGCCCTCAGGGGGTTTGTACAAGATAGAATTACTCCTCAGTGCTAGTGATTCTCTTCTCTCTTACACAAACTTATCCCAAATCCCCTAAAAGCCTAGGGCTGGATACAGAGCACAACAGCAGCTGCAGAGAGCCAAGCAACTGCTGATGGTTTTCATGTAGAGCACCAGCAGACAGTTATGAATGCCCTACTCACTGGGTATGTAACCATTTACAACAAGAACCATTACTTGCTACCTGTTGAAGCCTCTGAACAAGTTATCATGAGGAATGTCTTATTCAAAGCAATTCCTATGTCCCGTGGAAGCAGCCCATCCCTCTTCTCTATTCCCATGTTTCCCTGTCTCTCTCATTCTCTACAGATGTCCAATAAACACATTTTGACAAATTTCTTGACCTGTTGTTGCTACACTTCCTCCTGACCGTGATAGATCCTTGCTGCCTGGATACAAAAGTAGCAAAAAAAGGGTAAATTTCACTTTCCTGTGCCATTCAAGGGGGCTGTGCTTCATGCCTAAAGTTACAGGACCTGCTCCAAAGTTTTGGCAGCACTGCTTATTTAAGGGGAAAAGAATTGCTCTGATTGCTGGAATTTCTCCTGTTACCCTGCAATAAAAATGTGTCTACGTTATAAATGCTTGGCAGTAAACTTGACAAAAATCCCTCACTAAGTAATATCTGCAAATAACCTCAGCTACAGAACAATGAAATATTACCTCTGTTCATCTCTGGCAGCCAAAACCCAGATCTTCAGAGTTCCAAAAACACTCGGGGTCCCAACATTGTGCAAGGGCAAAACCACTCTCAAATCCTCCCTCTGCTCAGTGCCCTCCAGTAAGTGAAAACAAATGTCCACGAAATGCAGCAGGAAAAGGAAAATCCTCTAAAAGATCTCCAGAAATCCTTCCTGCCTGCTCCTCTTACTGCAGCTCATACCTGAAATGCTTTGTCTTGGAAGGAGCCTTCTCCTGTCTCAGCTCGGGTTTGGCAGAGGACCAGGTGCAAAGCCAGGCCTTCCATCCTCCCTGACTCAGCTGGAATTCTTCCCTCTTCCCGAGAGCTCTGCTCCTCCTTCATCACCTCCAGGAGCAGCAAAGCTCTCCCACAGCCCAGCACCACAACTCACCTCCCACCAGCACCCTTCCCTCTTTCCTTCCTCACCCAACTACGCTTTCCTTTGTCACCGGTTTGGAAAACACCGAGGAAATTAGCATTTGGGGGGAATTCGGGCTCCGGTGATGAAAAAGCCGCTGCAATCCTGCACTGCCAACACAGAAGAAGGAGCGAGGCTGAGCCACAGCCCAGCAGCACAGAACGGCTCTGGAGGGTGGAGCAGCCACGGCACTCTCTGATTGCAGGGCAGAGGTGTTGCTGTCCCCCGGGAATGGGGAGAAACGAATCCGTGTGACCCCGGTGCTGAGGGACGGTGTCAGCACAGCGTGTTCAGAGCCCACGCTCACCGGGGCAGAGCACTCCAGCCCTTTCTAAAGAGCTCTTTTTTAGCTAATGAGATAAGAACGTGGCTGTGCAGCCAAAGAGTTGCCCCAAGTAATGAAAAACTCCAGTTCCTCTCCAACATTTGCAGGCAAGGGGCCAAAGTTTGCTCAGCCTGGTGCCACGAGGCTGAGCCCCGTCTGTGCAGCCCCACAACACGGCTTTGTCTCCAAAAAGTGCCTTGGAAATCCACCCTCTGCAGCTTCGCCTCCTGCTCCCTCAGCCAACGCTCTCAGGGCAGCTCTCAGTGCTCAGCCTGCTGCAAACGCAGCTTCTCGTGCCTGAAACACCAATTATCTGCGGTGTAATTAAGTCACTAGGCAAAACAAATCATTTTGCCTGCTCCGAGCGGCCCCTTCCAGGCTGGAATTCCCAAACCTGATACCCACAGCAACATCTGCTGGTGGAAGTGCATAAACACACAACTCAGCCGTGCTGAAAGCTGCCCTTGTGGGTGTGCAGCACTTTTCCCAAAAACATGAACATATTCCCTTTTTCTTTCTGTTACCACCCCACAGTTACAAGTGGCAGTGCATATTGTTAGCTCGTTAATAAGTCTTAAAAGAATAATTGTATAAATTAATTTATAAATTAATAAATACAGGATGCACAGGTTCGTTTTGAGGGCTTAACATCTTCACGACAATGTTCTTTTAATAATTAATTGTTGCTGCTTACTGCTATTGCCCCCACTCGAAGGAGAACACTGATTTTACCACTGCAGTAGCACTGTATTGCAACAAACACTGTGAACTTTATTACTCCAATTCAATTGGAGTTCCCTTTATAGAGGAATGAATATTTTTGGCTTTTTAAACCACAAAAAATAAAATGTAAAGAGATTAGCAACATTGTTCTATATAAAGCTAATAACGTAGGCAAAATGAAAGAACCACTACAAAGCTTTTATATCTTCCATCTGACTATTGCACCACAGAATGGGATTAATTTCATCCCCATTTCTCTTTTGGAGCCTTGCCAGTGACACTAAGAGGAAGGATAAGAGCTCCGTGCTGGTGCCTCATATCAAGGCTGATGATTTGGAGTCCATTAGCAGGGAATATTAACGAGTACAGATGTGTCTCCTGCCCTGTGGGTCAGCCAACCCACCCCAGAACCTCCAGAGGAGCAGTAAATTCACATATTCCTCGAGGAAGTCTGTTATTAGAGTGTGATTAATACACTTGATCACATTTATAGATATTTCCATAGGTCTGCTTTATACAGCTCACATGATTTGTTTAATGGTTGGATTGATCCTGGAGCCTCTCCCACCTCTAATGATTGATTGATTCTATAGAATAATGGTTCTGTGGGTGCCTGACACAGCCCAGCTGGTGTGGTGACACCCCTGGATCCAACCCAAGCTCTGTGCTGGGCCTACCTTGCAGGACACTCCTGAGGATGGTTTCTGTGTGCTCAGCCAGCAGCTCTGCCTTGGCAATGGCAGCCAAGGACAGGTAACTGGACATGTTCCTGCACAGCTCCTTATTGCCCCTCTGCAGGAATTTCACTGCCACTGGCACAGCCAAGGCCATCACTGGAGGCCGGTTGTAATTCTGCAAAAACGTGGGGGGAAAAAAAAATTAATATAAAAGTCTTGTGCTGGGCACAGCAGGGAAGGCAAAGTCAAAGCAACAAGGGGAAAAAAAACCCAAAAACTTGTCAAGAAAGGTCATGGTTTGGTACCACCACTGAAGGCAGGAGTCAAGGAAAGAGCAGATACAGAAATTTAAATTCTGACTGCATCAGGAAATGTTAAGAACAGCCCTGGCTTTGTCTTCTGCTAGAGGAAGCAGAAGGGCACTAACAAAATATGTGGTGCATAAATATAAATCAAGATAAATAAAATACATAAGCTATGAAGTGCACTAACTACATGTTAACATTTCTACCAAGACATTTTGGGTTTGGTGCTCCCTGGGAAGACAGAGGCTGTATCCACCATCCCAGAGCACAGGAAACACCCTGGAGCAGCCACTCCCAGTCACTGCACTGGGAAACTTGCTCACAGCACAGCACCTTTAATATTGATCATCAATTATCCTGGAATCCCTAGAATTTCATTTTTTGATTTAAACCCACAGAATCCCAGAATGGTTTGGGTTGGAGTGACCTTAAAGCTCATCCCATTTCCCCCCTGCCATGGCAGGGACACCTTCCCCAGCCCAGGCAGCTCCAAGCCCCAGTGTCCAACCTTGGACACTTCAGGGATCCAGGGGCAGCCACAGCTTCTCTGGAAACCTTCAGCCAATTCCTCTGAACACTTTGAGATTTTTCAGGAGTGCAAACTCCTCTTCCTAAAAACGGCTCCAAGCTTCTGGGATCTCAGGGGTACGCTGGGTGTTTGAATCAAGGTCAGAAAAGGATTTCTGCTGTTATTTATACAGAAAATTGTGTGTACAAACCACACACATCCACTGCCTGCTAAATTCCCACAGCAGCAGGACAGGTTTGTGTGTAACTGAGCACCCACATTCCCTCAGAGCCTCCTTAACCAGCGCTGTGCTCTCCTCTGCACTCAGCTCTGAGCAGCTCTTTGAAACTGGAGCACATCCCTGTTGCTGAAAATAATCCTGCAATGTGATTATGCCTAATTAGCAGCTGAAATCCCAGGCAACCCCTGGAACCCAGATGTTCCAGACAGCAACAGAACAGTGAGAAGGAGGGCAGAGCAGACTTTCTGGACTTTCATTCTGGAGCAGCTCTGAATAGAATAAATTTGGACAGAAATCCCAAATCTGTTATTCCACGGAGTTTGAGTGGCTCTGAGGATTTTTCCCTTGGAACAGAGACTTGCCAAGCAGTGGACACTCCCTTCCAGAGACCCCTGAGGAAAAAGGGGCTCAGCCACCCCTTGGTGTCAAGACAGATAATTTTGGCAGCTGCCATATGACCAAAAGCTGCATCTTTAATGAGAAAAGCCCTTCAAATAAATGGAGCTTTCTGCAGCAGCATGTTTAAATCAACATAATGCCTCGTTATGTTTGGCTGAGACACCACAGAGCAGGAGCCAAATGCTGCTCCAAGTTATTGCTCTGCTACTCCACACAAAGAATGGGAAGATAAGGCTTGGCTCTCTGAGTAGGATTTAAAAGATCTAAGAAAAATCCAAAGAACAATTCTTTTTTTTTCCCCCCAACCCTTACAATAAAGATAAAATCCTTAGTTAAGAAAGGTTTGAATTCAGAGGGAAGGAGAAAGGTTTCATTTGTTCCATGATAAACATCAGGGCAGGAAGGCACACTTAGGAAATGTGGAGGTGACAATGAAGAGCAGATTTCAATAAAGTGATACAGTGGTGTTTGCAAACCTTGGGGACCTCCCTGCTGCTGCTATCAACAGAGACCTGCCTGAGATGCAGCCCAGCTGGCAGATATTCATTATTGTTCCAACTGTCCCCCACATCTGCTGCAAAACATCATTTTATACCTTTTTTTTTTTTTTTTTTTTTTTTTTTTTTTTTTTTTTTT
>VZUI01034461.1:0-63151 GCA_013401135.1 Cettia cetti
GAGCAGGAGGGCGCGGGGCGGCGGGGCCGGGCCGGGGGCGGCGGGGCCATCCCGGGCCGGGGAAGGAAGGGGCTCTGCTGCGGGGGGAGAGGGGCTGCAGCTGCGGGGAGCGCTGCTGAGAGCGGGGAATGGCTCTTTATGGGCGGCTGCTGCAAGGCCAGCGCCTTCCTCTTCCTCTTCCTCCTGCCCTGCCGGGGATCCACCCTCAGCCGGGAGGGTGCGAGCTCCGGCAGCAGCGGGGGAGAGGGCGGTCACAGCAGGGCTTTGCTCTGCCTTTGTTCACACCACCTTCCCCTCAGTGAAATAAACTGCGTTTTACACCCAGCCTCCCCCAGTCACATCCTCCTCTGCCCCCCACAAAAGGTGGCTTGTGAGATGAGGGATTCCCAGTGGCCTGGCACAGCACCCAGGAAACATTTGGAGAATGCCTAAAATTAAACTAGTTAGTTTTTTAAAAACAGTTTTCCAGGAAGAATTTGTTATATGCAGAAAGCTGGTTTGGTTTTTACTTAAATCAGTTTGGTTGGGGTTGTTTTTTTTTTTTTGCTGCATTCAGCCTGGCTTTATTTATAATTATCTACTATTAATGGCCAGACTTGGAAATAAATTGCATCTTTTTTAAGGACCAACTAACTTTCAGTGCAATCCCCCAAAACTCAAGAGGTGAGCAGAGCTGTTACCCCTTGGTGCTGCCAGGATGGGGTCAGGCAGCCTGGGGATGAAGTGTGCCTGCAGACCAACAACATGGATTTTATCCCATCTCCCACCACTGCCACTGCAAGTGGTGGCAGTGGTGGTGCTTTCCTGGCATTCACCAGAATGGCACCAAGATCTTGACTTAAGTAGAAAATAGCAATTGTTTGTGCAAGGAAAAAAATGCTGGAAGCATCATAATGAACTAAGCTGTGACTCCTGTTTGATGAAGACCGGGGGACACGTGATTGGATATGGAAATGTCTATTTTCAGTAGGATCAATAACCAGCTGTCCCCGTCTCTAGGCTTACCACTCCACTTTAATGGACTCAGACACCAAGCTAATTGGGAACATGGCATTGTTACCCATCAGAAGCCAGTTCAAGGGCCCAGCACCTCGAGAAAGTAAGTTTATAATAATCTCTGAATTACTGGATGTAGCTCATCATCTCAGGGGGTCCTCTAAGCCAGCCCCAGCAGAGTGACGAGAAGAGTCACCGGTGGGAAAAGAAGGCTTTGCAGTTTAGAGAGGAGGAAAGTTTTCAACTACTTCAGTTGTGCAAATCATAGAAAATAATTATGCACAGATACCTGTGCTCCGTGTCCTGCTGAATGAGTAGTTTCAGTAATCCAAACCTCTGGTTGCTGTTCTGGTGCTTCCCCCGGTGTCTGCCAGTGCTCCTGAGCAGGGTTTTGAGGAGGCAGTGGTGTTGTGAGGCCTCTGTGTCAGAGGAAGTGGGGGTTTAGCTACAGAGAACTCGTGCTTTGGGCTGGGGCTGGCCACACTCAGCGGCTCTGAGGGACAGCAGCACTTCAGGGTTGAAAACTTGGGGCTTCAAGAACTGGAATGAAGTTGCAGGCGCCCCGACAGGGCCCACAGGCAGCCGGGTACAGATTCCCCTTCAACTTGTGAACTTCCCAGGCAGGTTATTCCCCAGAAATGTGGCAGCTCAGTCTGAAAAGGGAAATGTAAAGGAAGTGTTTCTGGATTTAAGCAGTCTTGGATGGTAGCAAAAGTCAGATTGTCACTGTGTGTGCTCCCCTCCTTTATTTGAAGAGGATAATGCAATCTGAGTGATTGTCCTGGTATGCTTTCTCCAAAACCATTTTTTCTATCCTTTTATGATGTTAAAACTCTGATGAGTTACTCAAAAGTGGTAGAAAAGTGGGGAACTGCTGAGTTGCTGCTGTTTGTGAAGTGACATATCACAGGGGAAGGAGAAGGGAGTAGGAAGCTTAAATATTACAGTCTGATACCATATAATATTAAAATAATATAATATATTATTATATATTATTATAATATTAAATATTATCAGTCTGAACTGATGGTGTTTCAGAAGCTCTCTGTTATGTGGTGCTGACTTCTGCTTTTTTGTAAATACCATGGGTTTGCTCTTGCAATAATCCTTATTTATGTATTTCAATGAGTAGAAGTTACGACAGATGTAGTGTAACAGTGCACTGCTTAACTCTGTATCTCTCTTTTATTAGCTAAGGACACAGATATTATAGATGAAGCCATCTACTACTTCAAAGCTAATGTTTTCTTCAAAAATTATGAAATTAAGGTAATTTTTTGAGATACTGAGCATATTCTAGTTCTTTGGAGGGTTGGTGCTGTGAATATAAATTTATTTTCAAGGAAGTAATTCTAGAAGATCACAAAAACTCCCTTTCTACTTAATCTTTAAAGTTGGGTAAATGTCATGAATTGCAAATCTCTCTCTCATGGGGAAACTATAGCCCAAAATGGCTTGAATTCATTCCTGTTTCAGACTATCAGTTCCACAAACTCCTGTAATCTAAGAGTTCCTGTTCTTGTTTTGCAGAATGAGGCTGACAGAACACTGATCTATGTGACCCTCTACATTTCTGAGTGCCTGAAAAAGCTGCAAAAGGTAAGAAAACTGAATTTCTTTGCAGGTGGGAAACAGTCTGAGGATTGTTCTGAGGAAAGGATTTCTTGATATTCTTCTTCCAGGGGAACAAACAATCCTGTTCACCCCAGTCCCAGTTGTCAGAGCCTCAGATACTCCAAGGCTGTGGATGCACTGTGTTGCTCTTTTTGATGAGTTTCCATGTTCCAGATTTGTAAATATTTGGGCCTAATGCTCTGCCAGCTTTTGTTCATAACTGCTAACCCATTGTTTGCCTGGTTCTTCCAGTGTAACTCCAAAGGCCAGGGAGAGAAGGAAATGTACACACTAGGAATCACTAACTTCCCAATCCCAGGGGAGCCTGGCTTTCCTCTGAACGCCATTTACGCCAAACCTGCCAACAAGCAGGAGGAAGGTAAGGCTGACCCAGGGCCTCTGAGGGTCACATTTATTAACTGCACTTTTGTGGCTGCAGTTAGAAAAATTACTGTTAAAACTAAATCTTCTAAATCTGCAGCCTCTCTTCTGAAGGCAGCACAAGCTGCATTTCTGACCTTGAGGATTCCCCAAGAATTTATTTATTCCATAGATAAATTGGGCAAACGAACTCAGCCAGCTGGGAGTCCCTGTAGATGTGAAACTCCCTCTCTGCTTTAAGCAGTGATGTCTGATGCCTCCCTGTTAAATCCAGTTGGAGTTGGTGCTGCCCAGTTTACCCTGGTTTTGCTGTGCTGCTTTCAGAGGTGATGAGGGCCTACCTGCAGCAGCTGAGGCAAGAAACCGGCCTTCGCCTTTGTGACAAAGTGTTTGACCCTCAGAGTGACAAGCCAAGCAAGGTAAGAGTTCAGTGGCATCACCACAGAGTTAATGAGAGGTTGGGGATGCTTTTTCAGCCAAGCCTGTCTGATTTTACAGTGAAATGGCAGCTGCAAGTTAGCAATAAATTTAATCTAATGTGATATGACAGTGAAGGCCAGTTTGGGTTACTTTCAAAAGCAGGGCAGTAATAAGAGGTGTCTGGTCCAACTCTTCAAAGCACTGCACATCTGCTCTTGGCTGGGCTTGCCAATGGAGTTCACAAGCATGAGAGGTGCTGTTTCTCTTCCCAGGCAGCTCTGATTTGAGAGCTGCTTTGAAGTTGATTGTTTTGCCTCATATCCAGATTGAAAAAAATCACTAATCAATGAATGAGTCACCTCCTGAGTGTTCACATGTTTCATGTGCAAATGTGACTGCATTTAATGTCGAAATTACTTAGGCTAATTTAGTTTCAAAGGCGTAGCTTCTTGATCCGTTATGATTGTGTTGGAATAAAATATAATAAAAATAAAATAAGAGAAAGTAGGATTTCCAATTTCAATTCAAAGTCCTGTAATATGAACTCACTGTGTCCTGTTCATCTCAATTCCAGTAGAAACCAGTTTGAAAAACTATGTGTAAAACTGGAACCTTAATATTTGTTGTGTGTCAGAGATGAAACACTTTTAAAGTCAATGGAAACCTCTTCTGTAGATTTTCTGACTCTGTATTTCCTTCTGCAGTGGTGGATCTGCTTTGTGAAGAGGCAGTTCATGAACAAGAGTCTCTCAGGCCCTGGGCAGTGAAGCAAAGTGGCAGCAACTTTAAGCATTTCCACAGCAAGATGTTCAAGTCTTTTGCCTTTGTTTTGGATACATTTTGTACCAAGGAAGAATTAAGTGCTTATGAAGTAAAAAAAAAAAGAAAACAACCAAACCTGTCAATGAGTGATAGAGGGAGGGAGAGCAAAAAGATTAGTTGTGTAAGCAAATATTATTAAGCTGGTGCTTAATAAGTGATTTCTAACGTGCTGTTTGAGATGCAGGCTGCTTTGTAATCGTGGCTACAGCATTTAAAACAGAGCTTGTATTTAAGAGAAGAAATGGGCTTGGCTGTGGGGCAGGGGAGCTGTGTCATTGCTCTGCTGGCTGGAGTCTGGGTGTCGTATGTCCAGGGAAAACAGACCTCTCACGCTGTGTTGTCCAGTGCCGTGATTTTTACCTTGTTTTCAATAAAATTCGCTTGTAATTAACATGGGAACTACTGTGCCTTATGGACAGCCTTCAAAGGAATCAAAGAGGGGGTTTTTGTTCTGGTTTGGGGTTTTTTTGTGAAAGGCTTTGGGGTGACCTAATTGTAGCCTTCCACAACTTGAAGGGAGCCAGTAAGAGAGGAGTGACAGGAGAAAGGGGAATGGCTTTGAACTGACAGAGGACAGGTGTAGACTGGATTCTAGGAAAAAATAATCTCCCTGTGAGGTTGGTGAGGCCCTGGCACAGGGTGCCCAGAGAAGCTGTGGCTGCCCCTGGATCCCTGGAAGTGTCCAAGGCCAGGTTGGATGGAGCTTGGAGCAAGCTGGGATAGTGGAAGGTGCCCCTGCCCATGGGTGCAACGTGATGATTTTTAAGGTTCCTTCCAACCCAAAGCATTCTGTGATTCCATGATTACTGTGTAATGTTAATCAAATACCATTTGAACCATTCTCACTGAAAACTGGGATTCATACAGGGCCTGCAGTTTGCAGCCATTTACCTGTTTATTTAGCAGTCTGTCTCTGCAGAGCTGTGCTCCCGAAATGCCTTTACAGGGTATCACAGACAGATCCCACACACCTGGCTCTGTGGCTGCCTTCCTGATGGTGCATCCAAACACTCACAAACTGGTAAAAAGCAGCTCTTCTGATGATTTCTGGAAGAACACAAATCCACTTTTAGTTTATTCAAATTTTGTACTTTCATGGCAGGACTCATGTCACAGTCACCACACAGCACCAACACACTTTTAGTGTTACCTGAAGCCCAGTGCTGGTGATGTTTTGCTGTCCGGTGTATTTGTCTGCTGAGAGCTGTGTTACTCTCCCAATAACACTGATGGCAGTGAAACTGAAAGTTCTCACTGATTCCATTTTTAGGAATAGGATAGCCATGTTTTAAAATGCTCTTGTAACAAAGGTGGGAAAATATTATTCATCTCTCAGTCTATCCTTGTAGTTAACGGTAGGCCTAGTGAGGCATTTCCCAGAAGAAATGTAGGGTTTGAGAGGTCTTTCTCCTCCGTTACCAATTTTTACAGGCAGGAGCGGGGTTATCTCAAAGACCTCAGTCACATTTAGCTGCAGCAACCATCAGCGTAGTGGCAGGAGGACAAGGGGCGGACTCGGGAGCTGTGGAGGAATGGGGAGCGTGTGTCTTACACCAGAGCACACACAGGGGAACGCATCCCCTCACAACGGTGCCAGGACCCCTCACTCCCCTCACGCCCGTTCCCGCCGCCGCGGGGGGTCCTCGGCGCGGGCTGCCCTGGGCGCGGGCTGCCCTCCGCACGCCTGTCGGGCCGCGCGGGCAGTGCCTTGGCCGCCTGCAGGCGGTGGCGCGCGAGGACCCCTCGGTGGCGCCATTTTGGAGTGGCGGCGGGCGGCGGCGGCAGCTCCGTGCCCGGTGCTTCGCTCGGGGTCTCTCCCGGTTATCCTCCCCCCGCCCTGTCCCATCCCCACGCCCCGCCGGCGGCAGCATGAGTGTGGTGGAGCACGTCCGCGAGATGGCGGCCGCCGGGCTGCACTCGAACGTGCGGCTGCTCAGCGGGCTGCTCCTCACCATGAGCGGCAACAACCCGTGAGTGCCCCGCCGGCAGGGGGCGCGCGCGGGGCGTGGGGGGAGCGGGGCCGCTCTTGGGGTGTCCCCGTCCCCTGTCCCCGTCCCTGCCCCTCTCCCCGTCCCTGCCCCTGTCCCTGTCTTGGTACTGGCCTTCCCCCTCCTGTCCCTGCCCTGTCCTCTGCCCCTGTCCCTGCCGGGGCTGGAGCCCGCCTCTGTTCGGGTATCAGCATCAGCGTCCATTTGGGGTGCCCGTACAACAGGGGTGTCCTGGCAGAGAATCATAGAATCACCGAACGGACCTTGAAGATTGTTTTGTTTCACTCCTCCTGCCATGGGCAGGGGCACCTTCCACTATCCCAGCTTGCTCCAAGCCCCGTCCAGCCTGGCCTTGGGCACTTCCAGGGATGGGGCAGCCACAGCTTCTCTGGGCACCCTGTGCCAGGGCCTCCCTCCCCACCCTCACAAGGAAGAGTTTTTCCTAATGTCCAATGGAATCCTGCCCTCTGTCAGTTCAAAGCCATTCCCCCTTGTCCCATCACTCCAGGCCCTTGTAAATTCCTCTCTCCACGCTTTTTGCTGGCTCCCTTCAGGTGTCCTGGAATGCCACAGTTGGGTCATTTAGTCTGCATACATACTGAGAGTATTATAAAGGGAGTCTGTATAATGTGGGCATAGGGATTAGGACCAGAACAGCTGTAAAGGAAGCTGGGTTGCCTTTTAAACTTGAGTCTATTCAAACAAAACTCTGTTCTGAAATCTGAACGAGCAAAATGCTGGATCCTTGCCTCATAAAAGATGAATGGATCCTAGGAGAAAGTTGATGCAGTGTAATGGGCATTAACAGCCTTTGGCTTGTTATGGAAAGGATGAGGGCAGTGGCCAAGCAGCCAAACATTGAGCTGCCCTTGCTGAAGAGGTGTCAGGAGTGGCTGTTGGATTTGTTTGTTTACAGATAAAAGAAATTGGTGAGATAACCCCGGTGTGAGGAGTCAGTGCAGTTACTCAATGGTCCTTCTAATGCAATCAAGAAGCTGCAGCAGTTGCCAGTTGAAGTCAGACAAACCAAAGCTACAAGTACTTGGGATCTGTAAGGTTCTGGTTCTTGTTCAGCCATCTGATTTCAGCCTTTCTGTCTGCATTTCTTCTAGGGAACTGTTCTCTCCCTCTCAGAAGTACCAGCTCCTTGTCTATCATGCAGACTCCCTCTTCCATGACAAGGAATACAGGAATGCTGTCAGCAAGTACACAATGGCCTTACAGCAGAAAAAAGCCTTAAGTAAAACCTCCAAAGTCAGACCTTCTACTGGAAATGCTGCATCAACACCCCAAAGCCAGGTATTTAAGAACTGATAATGAAGGTGCTGCATCAAGTGATCAAGTTCCCCCTTCCAGTTAATGTTGCTGACTCAATATTCACAGAGTCACTGAGGCTGGAAAAGATCCTCAAGACTGAATCCCTGCCAAGTCCATCACTAAGCACATCCCTGAGCATCACCTTTGCATGTCTGTTAAATACCTTAGATTGTGCATTTATCATGTCAAATAAACCTGACATTTAAGGCTAATTAATTTGATAATATCTGTGGTGTTTTCTAATGCAAAACTTAAAATATTCTCCAACATGAAATTTTTCTGTTTGTGCACTTCATACTTTTAATTTGAAGACAGGAACAATATGAACTAGCAGTGAGTTGCATTAACTTATATGCACCAGGTACTTTTCAACACAGTATAAATATTTATGAGGAAACCTTATTAAAAATCTCATACCTGATTAAACCAACATCACGTTTAAATCTTTCTTTTTTTGTTTCAGTGTTTACCATCAGAAATTGAAGTGAAATACAAAATGGCAGAATGTTACACAATGCTGAAGCAAGACAAAGATGCCATTGCTATTCTTGATGGGATTCCTTCCAGGCAGAGAACTCCAAAGGTGAGTTCTGGCAGGTTTTTATCACAGGTTCTTGGTCAGTGTATCTCTAGGGCAGAACATGTATCTAGGTTTATTGGCATTATGTCTTTTTCATTAGTTAAATACTGTTCAGTAGCATTTCCTAATTTTGAATTAGCTGATATGGACCCTTTTTAAAAAAATATTACCAATTTTGTATTTCTTCAGTTAGAAAGAATTTAAAGAAAAAAAATGAAAGGTGTTAATGTTTTGAGCATTTTTATTAACTTCTTGTATAGTTGGAGCAATGCCAAATCCTTGAAAGGCTGGAGACTTTGGCAAGTAAAAGGTTTGCTAGTGCTCCATCTTTTAAAATCTTTTAATCCTTTTCAACAACAGTTTAGATAATGTTAAATATTTAGATCCCTTTGTGGTCTGCAGTGCCAAATCTGTGGAGTCTTTGCTTGCTGGCTCTGTTACTCAGAAGGGCTTAAAAGATTAACACATCAGATCAGTCAGCTGTGTTTCACGTTAAATTGTCCTAAAAGTGTACATGGCTTAAACTCCAGTTAATGTCAGAGTGTTCTGACCAACTTGCAGAACAGAAAAAGAAGAAAAGATGGAAAAAAGCAAACTTTTTGCCTGTATAGAGCAGTAAATGAAATTGCTGCAGAAGAAACCAGCTACTTGTGTTGTGAGCAGCTCAGATAATTTTTGTTCTTTGGTCAATCACGGCTTCATTCAGAAGCTGATGGAAACTTTCTCTGCCTTGCTAAGCTAATTCAAACACTTCCATGGATACAGAGAGATTCCTGGAAGGGACTGGTTAGTGGATATACAGATCCTTCTTGGCATTGTGTACGAGCACTTGCCCATCTTTTGATTTCAAGGTGCACTGTGCACTTACAAAAGAATGTAGGTTTTATTTCTGTACTCAGAAAGAAGCCACAGTTTCCATTGTTCTCAGAAGTGCAGGCTATTTTGTCTTCTGCTCAGAACAGAGGCAGGCAGGCTTGAAGACTGAGTTGTGATCTTTCTTAATGATCCTTTCTCCTTCCTCCCACTCGACTGCCCCACATTTCTGTTGTCTGCAGATCAATATGATGCTGGCAAATCTCTACAAGAAGGCAGGCCAGGAGCGCTCCTCGGTGACCAGCTACAAAGAGGTGCTGAGGCAGTGCCCCCTGGCCCTGGATGCCATCCTAGGTGGGTGTCTGCGCTCTGAGCACTGCAGTGTTCAGTGTTAAAAGTTTAATTACACCTCTGTGACTGTCTTGTGTGTCACACCCACATTGTAGAAATTGTAACAAGCCCTGTAAGCAGCAGTTTGGGGTTGTCAAGGGATGGGGTTTCTGCTCCTCAGACAATTTGTATCAAAAGCGGTTTTGGGTGGCTGAGAGTGATGTCTGAACCCCTCTAAACAGGCTTGCTCTCGCTGTCGGTGAAGGGAGCAGAAGTGGCCTCCATGACCATCAACATAATCCAGAGCATTCCCAACTTGGATTGGCTCTCTGTGTGGATCAAGGCATATGCCTTTGTGCATACTGGAGACAACACCAGAGCAATAAACACCATTTGGTAAGAGTTGAAACAGCGTGGTGAAATCAAATCATATATAAATTCTTATATATAATGATATTCAAAATGTCATTTATAAATAATGGGCATTTTTTCCCTTTAAGCTCTTTAGAGAAGAAATCATTGCTGAGGGATAATGTGGACTTGCTGGGGAGCTTGGCAGACCTGTACTTCAGAGCTGGAGATAATAAAAACTCTATCCTAAAATTTGAACAAGCACAAATGCTGGATCCTTACCTAATAAAAGGTGAGTAAATCCTGAGAGAAGGTTGACCTGAAGAGTAACAGCTACATGCAGTGGAATATTGTATATTGTTTACCCAGCTTTCAATTCAGAATTGATATTCAGAAGCTGCATGTCTTGAGCCCTTCCAGGCACAGTTTAAAGTAGGTGTTTGTGGGTTTTGTGGCTTTTTTTCTTGTGAATGACCTTCCCATTTGTTGAGGATTGATCCTACACCTTGTCTCCTCAGGAATGGATGTTTATGGTTATTTATTGGCACGTGAGGGTCGGCTGGAGGATGTGGAGAACTTGGGCTGCCGGCTCTTCAATATTTCTGACCAACATGCAGAGCCCTGGGTGGTATCTGGGTGAGTTTTCTTTCCTTCAGTATTTCTGACCAACATGCAGAGCCCTGGGTGGTATCTGGGTGAGTTTTCTTTCCGTTCTCACCTCAGCACTCAATTTGAATGTGGTGGGTTACAGCTGACACAGTGGGTTCAGTTGTTTGGTTCAGAAGGTGCTTTTCTTTCCTGTCTGTTCCATTGTATTAGCTCTTTGTAAATATCTATCATGTTTGTTTTCTATATGTTAAATCTATTACAGTTACACACCTGCGCAATACAAACAATAAATTAAACAGTGACAGTTTTAATATTTATACTGCTTTTTTTTAATTTTGGAAGATGTTTTTTTCCTTAACTTCAAACGCAAGAAGTCTGTGACTACACAGAGGCACTGCAGGCAGTGCATATTTCCAATCCCTCTCCTTTATCTGTAGGTGTCACAGTTTCTACAGCAAAAGATACTCCCGTGCCTTGTACTTGGGGGCCAAAGCCATCCAGCTGAACAGCAACAGCGTGCAGGCGCTGCTGCTGAAGGGAGCGGCGCTGCGCAACATGGGCCGCGTGCAGGAGGCCATCATCCACTTCCGCGAGGCCATCCGCCTGGCGCCCTGCCGCCTCGACTGCTACGAGGGTGAGCTCTCCCTGCCCCTCTGGGGCTGCTGATGGGCGGGAGAGGGAATGGACAGCTCCTCTTGGCTGCTCTTGGCTTTCCAGTGAATCCTTACTGCCCCGAAATCCGTGCTGGGATCGGGCGAGGGATGCGGGGGAGCGCGTGGGTTTGTAATGGTTTGCAAAATGGGGTTTCCTTGGGGTTTGTGTTGTTTGGATGAAAACAAGCTTAGGTGTTTTGAGCAGCTCGCTTTCAGATGATGGGGTTAAGGGATGGTTAGTTCTGCTGAGAGGTTTGGTTTGTTGTGTTTGTTTAAATATTGAAGTCTTGCTGATCTCAACAGCAGCTTCAAGTAGTGAGGAGTCCAGGTGAAGTATTAATTGTCTCAGTATTGGAATTGGACAAAAACACTAGATTATAGGTGTACTTAGGGTTGGGGGTTTTTTTCAGTGCCTGACCATTAATAAACATCAAGTCAATTATCTGTAGAATGAGTCTGTTGACGTGCATAGATTCGCTTTCTCAATTGCAATTTGTATTTGGAGTGTCAGCTGTTCAGCACCTGAGTGCTGCTAAGTGCAAATAACGGTGGAGAGGTGAGTGCCTGTGGTGCTGACTCAAAGCCTGAAGTGTCTCCATCTGACATCACCAGGTCTCATCGAGTGTTACCTGGCATCCAACAGCATCCGTGAAGCCATGGTGATGGCAAACAACGTGTACAAAACCCTGGGGGCAAACGCACAGACCCTCACTCTGCTGGCCACAGTCTGCCTGGAGGACCCAGTCACGCAGGAAAAGGCAAAAACATTGCTGGATAAAGCTCTCACACAAAGACCTGACTACATTAAAGCTGTGGTAAAGAAAGCAGAACTTCTCAGTAAGTTCTTTTTTTCCCCATGTTGGTTTGTTTAAAGATACCGTTGTGCAGGGAGGGGTGTTCTGGAGCCACGTTGATGTGAAGGATGTAACAGTGATGATACAGCTCAGAGGTTTATCAGTTCTATCCTGAAGGAAAAATCACAGGAATTAATTGCATCCAGCAGCTGATATTACACTTAGAGCAATTGCAAACAGAATGTTTTTACTTCAAAGTGGATGTAATTGTGAATGTAACAGCTATTGCAACAAAACCTCATGGTTTAGAGTTAAGCTTGCAAGAAGTAGAGCACTGCTGTCCTACCTGCAGACAGGTCTAGAGGGACAAACAGCCTTGTGTTGGGGAGACTGTGAACACTGTGACTTTGTACAGCTTTGTCTCAATATTGATTCCAACAGTAGTTTTGGCTGTGAGCAGGTAGAGAGCAGAAGTACGAGGATGGGATTGCCCTGCTGAGGAACGCCCTGGCCAACCAGAGTGACTGTGTCCTGCACCGCATCCTGGGGGACTTCCTGGTGGCTGTCAACGAGTACCAGGAAGCCATGGACCAGTACAGCATAGCCCTGAGGTAAAGCACGCCCTGAGACTGCAGGAGCTTTGTAAGAACCAACAATCAGCTTCACTGATGAGCTACTGACTGATTAGGAGGAGAACCAGAGGTGGCTTTGTATCATTCTCCCGTAAATCAGGCAAAACCACACAAATTGCACCTTGTTGATGAGCTGGTTGGTGTTAAGACTTTGAACTGAGAAGTGCAAGATGTAGGGGCTGTGTTAATGCTAAATATGTCACTAGGCTTGTGATTCCTTGACTAACAAAAGGATTAATGCAGGGAATTATTTATAGTTATTAATTATTTTATAGTCAGACTTTGGGATCCATTCCTTTACTCCAGAAGGTGCATATGAAAATGAGCTGTTAGATAAATTTAAACAGCATGATTCAACTTAACATATCTAAATGCTATTTCAGGGTGTTACTTTGTTAAATATTCCCATGTTTTGATTGCAACATCTTCAATTTGCCTTACATCCAGCACATTATGTCCGCTGCAAACTTGCATAGCTTAAATGGGTCAGCTGGTTTTTGCCTGCATAGATTATATTTAGTCAGAGTCATTTAAATTTTTTACTGCTTTCATGTTACTTTATAATTAGTATTGTTGGGAGAGGTGACTAAGTTTTTCTGGAAGAGTGGGATGTTTAGATAAATGCATTCTTGGGGATCAGAAGTGTTTTATAAAGAGATTTAAGACTCAGTTTTACAGCAGCTCAAGGGGAAGTTGCATCATCACCTAAAATAAGCTTCCTGATGATGTTGAAGAGGAAGTGTAGACAACAGGATGAGATTTTATTGTTACTCTTTACACTGAGGCCACAAAGAGAAAAAAAAAAGTTTCAAGTCAATGTTTTATTTTTCTTCCTTTATTCAGTTTGGATCCAAATGATCAGAAGTCCCTGGAAGGATTGCAGAAAATGGAGAAGGAGGAAAGTCCAACAGATGCCACCCAGGAAGAAGATGTGGATGACATGGAGGGGAGTGGAGAAGAGGGAGACTTGGAAGGCAGTGACAGTGAAGCAGCTCAGTGGGCAGACCAAGAGCAGTGGTTTGGGATGCAATAAAAGCCTCCTGCTGCTTGTTTTGGCACTTGAACACACGACTAGGGCCACTCTTCTCAGATGAACAGAAACTATGATTTTTTTCAGTAACAAAGGACCTTTTTTTTTGTTTTTTTTTTTTTTTTAATAGACTCTGAAACCAATTAATAGTTCTGTGCATCTCAATACTGTGGAGATTCTTGATGCTTCTTATTTATTAAGTGTAAGGGACTAACTGCATCTGAGGTTATTTGCAACTTCCATTTTGAAAAATTCCTGCTAAAACTAAAACCATTGGAATCTGAGGTGTGTAATGAGCCTGTTTGTGATGAAAACAATGTCTGAGTTCTGTTCAGGGCTAAATTACTTGGGCAAGTTGTAAATACAGTGGTTTATACTCCTTTTTGGGAAAGGTCTTGCTCATTTGTATGCAGCCATTTGAGTCTGGGGGAACTGCTCCCAGTGAAGTCTGAGGGAGCTACTGGAGTGTGGCTGGAAGCAGCACTTCTCTTTTGCTGTTTGTTGGATTAATTTGTCTTTTTCTAGGGCATTACCTGTGCTGTCCAGGATAAATTTGGGACAATAGGCAACTTGGACTTGCAGGACACTTTTTGTAGCTGACTGATTTCTCTGTGTACAGAATTGAGCCAGTGGTGGAGAATTAAAGTCATTTCTTCAACCCTTACTAAACCCTTCAATCACTTGAAGTCTGTACATGAGCATTTATTTTAAAATGCAGTTTAGTTTTATTTCAGTATGTTCCTGGAAGGTTTTGCAGCGATGACTCAAAGCACTTTACTTTCTGTGTACAGCACTGACATTTAAAATGCTATAAAAAGAATTCATTCCTCTTCCCTTGCACTGCTGGAGAAATGTTAAATTATGCAAATATGCAAATACACATATTGTCCTGTTTTTTCCATGTTTATATACTTCCTGGTTTTGTCAGGTAATTTTTGAGTTCATGTGTTTGCCCCTCACCTTTTGAAGCAAAATTGCTTCATGTACAAATTCCCAACCTCAGCAATTCAAGGGTGAACTGCTTTGGGTAATCTAGAAACTGTTTCAGTTCTGTGGGCTTGATGTGTGGGAAGAGGAATTACTTATTTTTCTTACAGTTCTGATTTCCTTAGTCTTTACCAAAATGTGTTTTTTTAATCTTTATACCAAGAGTTTAATTCCTTTTGTATTTGTTTTGTTACCACAGGTATGCTGGAACACACAGACTATTTAGAAAGCTAAAAAAAAATTGTTTTGAGTATCAGTTGGCGGAAGAAATGGTTGTTTGTTACAAATACCTGACATGAAAAGAAGCTTCTCCCCGAAAGGCAGATAAGGGTAAAATATCCCTCTGTGATGTTGTATCAAAAATGCACAACAAAAGAGGCAGATTATTGTCTGTTTTGGAAATGTTCTGGTATGTCATGGCTTACAGAGGAGGAGTCCAATAGTTCATCCATTTAAGAAAAGAAAACAGCTGCTTGTCTGTTCTCTCTGGAATTCTGTGGGCTTTAGAGTTTCCAAAATACCAAACTGAGTTATGGTTCTTTGAAGGTGACAGGGAAAGAGCAGCAAAGCAAAGCAAAGCTGTGGTGGCAGCTGGATTGGCATGAGCTGCTCCTGCTCCTGCAGTGAGCAGATCCACAGGAGTGTGCACCTCAGGGACAGCAAGAATTCCATTCAGGAGGGGCCCTGTCCTGTTCAGCTCTTTGCTGTTGCTGTGGGATGCAGTGAATGGATTTCAGCTCATCACGTGTCTCATAACAGGAAAAATGTGCAGGCATATTCAAAGCATCTATTTTTGTAATAAAAAACTTTGCTTTCTCCTCACACTCAGCATTCACCAGACAAATTCTGCAGCTGAAAGCTGGCTGGCTGCATTAGCTTCCTAGTTGTATTCCAAACCTCTGCTGTGGATGAAAATTGAGTTGTGTTGCTAAACTAAAGACAGGATGCATTTAATTGTGATGAGTATATGAATTGTGTGATGTATTTCTCAGCCATTTTATTCTAATGGTTCCTTTGAATAGGAACCATTCATTTTAGGTAGAAACCACTGACTTCACACATTTCTCTGAAGTATTTACATAGAAGAGGAAACTGGAGAGCCACAGTTCTGTTGAAACAGTTCTGTAGTGTGTTTGTAGATAATCTCTGCTTTTAGAACAGGCAGGAAACTAAAACTATTTCAAGATGAGTCCTTAGGTGCAGCTTGAGCAAGCAAGTCCAGGCACACCTCAGAACACCTTGAGATGGCTTTCAAAAGTGATTTGTGTCCTCACAGCTTTGGTTTTCTGAGAACTTGGTTCCTTACTGGAAATGAGTTGTGAGAGTGTGCAGGTGAAGCCTGGTGAGTCCCTGAGGTGTTGGGGTTACGTGGCTGTGTGTGATCTTTGCTGGGGGTTGCACTGTGCCTGTGGAACTTTGAGGTGCCATTCATGTTGAGATTGTAGAGAGAGATATATTTGGCCCTCAGTTCAGAATTCTAGAGGGATTCTGCTTGCCTATTAATGAGCCTTCATTACTGCTTTAATTTTGGAATGTGCTCTCTGGTTCTGCAGAGGTCTGGTACTCTCCAGTGCAGTTACAGGCATTTAGTTCAGGGAATATAACAATTAGCCCTTAATAAGCAGCTGACCTCATTCCCTCCCTCAATCACATGCTCTGCACCCGAGAAGAGAAGATCACAAAGCCAAGAGCTGAAGTTCAGGCTGTGTTAGATCAGTGATGGAAGTGAAACAGTTTGGACACAAGGCAAGAAATTGTTGCCATCCAGTTGTACTGCAGTGTTGGTGTGTTGAGGTGCTGGGTAAGGCCCCTGTTTGCCTGAAATCCTTGAATTTAAATCACATATTCCATTACTAGCTTTTAATTCTTTCCTACTTTGACAAAAGTGATGGGAAAGGGACAGAATTTCTTCAAACTGTACATAGACTTGGGTAAGGGCTAAAAGGCTGAATTTCCCAGGGTCTAAAAGCAGCCCACATTCATGGTGTGGTTAGAAATTGCCTAAATAATGCATTTACTCCTATCATACTGATAACACCTGCAATGCTGGCACTGTTTCTAATCCTGAAGATTTCTAGATCATGGGAATTCTGGAACTGTGAAGCAGAAATAAAGGAGGGACTGAGGACTGCTGGCCAATATCAATGTTCTCTATTGAATCTGCTTCTTTTTCTGCTGCTGCTGATTACAGAGAGATTTTTGATTAACTAGGACTTTCCCCCCCCCCCTTTCAGTAACTGTCTTCCTCATTAAGCTTCTTTGTGTGGTGATTCTTCCCTCCTTGCTTTTCAGCAGCTCAGTGATGTGGAAACTGATCCATCCAGGGCAGAAGCAGGCAGGATTTCTGATTCAGCACTCAGATTTAGATCTCAGTGGTAAGGAAATCTCAAAGACTGTGTCTGCCATTGTCATTTCAAGTAACACAAACGTACCACAATCAAATATATTTTAAATCCTCAGATCTGCAGTCTCCATGGGTCTTAAATTTAGTGACCTTAGGAGGGGTTAAACTCAGAATAAACCTGTGATTCCAAACTAAATAGCCTTAGTTGGTTAAAATGTCCTTTGGAAGCTGGCCAAGAGGAGGCAAGGATGTATGTTAGACTTGGTGTTTGGGGAGGAAATAGATAATAAAATACAGATATTTTGGTGCAAACAACTTAGGAAAAAAAGAAAATGTTCACCTAGGGAACTTCTGTGTGACAATTTGTACATTAAGGAAAGCCTTTTGGCCAGTCCATGGCTATCACTTGATGGAACAACAAAACAGAAAAAGAATAATCTCTGTTTTCATTCACTGGCTTGAGCCTGGCCTTTGCTTTGCAAAGTCTGGGGTGTGGGTTCCCAGTGGGTGTTTATTTACTCTGTTCAGGAGCTTCCAGAGGGGCCAAGGACTTTGTGAGTATGGAGATGAGATTCCTTTTCCTCCCCTATCATCCCATCAAAACAGCCATGTGGCAAACAGGGTGATGGTTTGGGGTATGAGGTAAAATCCTGGAGCCTGATAAATTGATATCCAAAGTCTTCTCTGCACTTCCATGTGGGTAAAGTGTTGGGATGAAATCTTTTACAAGACCTCTTCAGGTGCTCAGAGCTCTCATTTCTCACCCACTCTCTTGGGGGGTGGATGTGGGCTCTAATCATACTCAAATTCACCTCGAGGTAAAAATAGGGATATTCCCTGCCCTCAGTCTTTGGAGTTGAATGTAATATGCCCATAATGCCTCATAACTCGAGCTATGGGTGTGGTTTCCTGGCTCCGTGCTGTCCGTGGGCTCTTCCATGTGCTGCTTTAGAGCTGGGGGTTTGCAGGGAGAGGAGGAGGAGGAGGGGGAAGATGAAGCTGTTTATTTCAGCATCTCTTACCACATATTCTTGCACTGAGCACCTTGGCAACCCACTGAGCATCACGTTCTCCTCACGTGGCTGTACTCCAGCTGGGGGGACTCACTCTGCTTGAACTTGCAGATCATTTAAAGAAATGTTTAAAAAGTAAGGTGTGAGTTGGTGTGAGTTTGCTCAGCGCTGTCTGAGGAATGCACCTCGACTTCCTGTCAGCGCTGAGCTTTGCTTTTGGCACCCACATGCAGAAAAAAAGGGGCAGGAGAGCAGCGGGGCTGCACGGGGAGCTCTGAGCTCCGTCTCCCGGCCAGGCTGGGGCTGTGAAGGGCAGGAGATGCTCGTGGGGCGGTTCCCCCACCTTCCTCCCTCGGTCCCTGCCCAGCGCTGCGGGAGCCGTGCAGCGGCAGCGGCGGTGCTGCCAGCGCTGGCCGCGAGTGCCGAGGCCGCTCGAAATCCGGCTGCGGGAAGGGCCCAGGGGAGATGAGGGAGCGGAGCCGGGCTCTGACAGCCCCGGGGCGAGCAGCAGAGCCCAGCCTGCCCGCCACAGCACTACCATAGTAGGAAGCAGCCAGCAGCAGCTCACCATCCTATAGAGCTGCCGGACCTTGGAATTCGAGCCTTGTATTTTTAAACCTCACACTGTTGCGTTTGAAGGGTCTCAGCTGTGTCACCTCATTTGGATAACGCTGTTTGCCAGCAGAGTGCTGATATCAGGGGCTGGAAGCTGAGGCATTATATTTAATGTAAAACACATTCCTAAGTTGTCTCTTATTCCAAACAAAATCTGGTGTTTGGGCTTTGGAGCAGAGCATTACAGGACACTTGGAAATTCCAGTTTTTACCTCGGGAGTGCTTTAGCCTTGCCCAGCAGCAGCCTTGTGAGCTTGTGGCAGAACAGCCCCTGGTCTGGGGAAGGGAGTGAGCCCAAACTGCCAGGCACTCCCAGCAGGATGCTCGTAGTGTGGTTTGGAGCAAACACTTTTGGCTCCTCTTCCTTTTGCCTATGGAAAGGGAAGAGACCAGGAGCTACTTTATGCTGGGGCAATTTAGAAAACAGAAAAGGACCCCAAAAAAAAAAAAAAAAAAAAAAAAAGTTGTAGTTGGGAAAGAATTGTTTATTTTACGTTTCTCAGAGGGATTTTACAAACAATGGAGCATTTTAAAAAAACTGAGTGATCAAAGTACTTGACAGTGTCCCTTAAACACACACACACAAGCCCCTGGACAGAGGAAATCACACCAGCGAGGAGGTCAATGCTGCCGAGGAGCAGCTGCATCTGCATAGTTCTAGGAGGAAAGACTGCAATGGTGTTGGTGCTGAAAGTGTCATCCTGGCATTAAAATAAGAGCTGCAGTGCCCACGCACGGACCTGCAGGAAACAAAGTGCATCAAATAACACGCCGAGTACGTATTGTAGAATAAATTTATTTACCTGATACAAATGAAACTAGGTGTGATGCTCCTTACTGTCAGCATGTCAATAGACAATTGATCTTATTTACAACTTCTAAAGGTCACACATGCAGCTGTGGGAACTGGCTACGTCGTTGTTGCTTTTTAGATAAATGCATCACGATATTTTGTATTGCACCAACATCTGTCTTACTGCCTTTAAATAAGTTACATTACAGTGCAAAAGAGGTTGATTTGCACCGATGATAAAAAAATCCAACGTTATGAAGTGGAGGCTTACGGTTTAACATTCATCTGTAATCGTTTCCATGGATTTATAAATAGGAGAGCATTGTACAGAAGCTGTTGGAGTAGGATGTTTGGATGATACAATACAGAGAGAGATCAGTCTACAACCCAAGGCATGCATTATCTGATATTGTACATTGTATAAACTGACATTTTACATACAGGAATATGGAAACCGGCTGACAGCTCCGCAATTCTTGTTCAAGGATAACCAAACTCTTCTCCATGCAGCACAGAAACCCAACTTCTCTGGAGAGAGTTCCAGCTTGGTAAGCTATATTGCACGTTTGTACATCTGTATCATGAAGTCCTAATGGTACCACACATTTCTTCCACAGAGAACACAATGAGTTTTGTTTTTAGGGAAAGCAAAGAATCTTTACACGATACATGCAGAAGTTTTGGTAGATGTGTTGCTAAAAA
Source organism: Cettia cetti (assembly GCA_013401135.1). Classification (NCBI taxonomy): domain Eukaryota; kingdom Metazoa; phylum Chordata; class Aves; order Passeriformes; family Sylviidae; genus Cettia; species Cettia cetti. Next base: position 19,785 of record VZUI01034461.1, read on the forward strand.
CACATGCACGCAACAAAACAACCTTACATTTCTGCAAAATTGTTTAGGAAGCGATTACTCCAGTATTGCTGAAAAGGAAAGAAAGAAAAGGCGTCAGTTAATGAAAGGATGAATGCTAAGTATCATTATACAAGCAAGACTAAGATCAACAGTGACAGAAGAAAGAATGTTAAGTTTGGTAACTGGCTGCTCTGTCATTGAAGGGACACTCTCAGGTTACTTTGTTCTTGAAGCTCAGAATCCTCTGGCTTAAGGCTCAGCTCCCTTGATTATCAGCAGAGCCAGCACTTCCTACTCAAGACTGCAGTGAAAAACAAGACACGTTTAATTAGCTTTTGCCTTTCTCTGCCTGACCAGTGGCAACAGACAATTCTCACTTCTTTGGAATTTTTACTTTCAAGTTCCATGCTACACACTTGTTTTCTTCAGTCGAGGCATTATGGCAAGCTTGGCCCCAAAGTGACCTAACAATGTCCCTTTTCCAAGGCAGGCAGCTTCTTCTGGGAAGCAGTAGGAAAGCTTTGAAGAAGTCATTAAACTACACGGATTAATGTGTAGGCAAAGGGTAGAGTACAACGTCCTGAAGCTCCTGCTGTACTTCACCCCTGCCACAGCATAAGGTCAGCCTCGTGTCTGGAGAGACTGCTCTGAGTCCCTACAACTCCAGGGAAGCTCTCCCAAACACTGCTTCAACACTAAAATTTGGGCTCTCCTGCTAAGATTTGAAAATGCATATTAATGCAATTAAGGATGTAATTAGCAGAGATTAGGGAAACAGTTAATGGTTAGAAGTGCAAAAAAGTAAACAAGACAGGTGCAAGAGACAGACGACTCTGTATCGGTTTTACCTCCCTTCATCTCAGCAAATGCAGCCCCTCGGGCTCAGTACCATCAGCTCGGGGCTCCAGCACTGCTGTACTGCATTCTATCATCAGATTCAAAACTCAGCTTCGTACCAGGAGCCTCCCCAACAGCCTCTCTACCAACACAAGCCTCGGAGCACTTTGACAGACCGGTAGAAATGTTTTTCTGCAGCCTCTTTCATACTCATTTATTTGCAATAACCTTTTGGGAAACCAAGTATGAACTATTTTTATTGCTCGGATGCCAGCGAGAAGGAGCAGCTCGTTGTGTAGCTCAGCACTTTGGATTGCTCACACGTGAAAGCAGAGAGAGCCCAAGGCACTGCAAAGACAAAAGCTCCTGTCTAAAAATTCAATGCATGACTGCAGCTGCCTGAGCATCCTCCTTGCTACAGAACACAGGATTCAGGAGGAGCTGCTCTCGTTCCAAACCCCAGTGGGTTCCCAGCACAAGCCAATATCCTTCCTGGTGTTCCCAGCATAAGGCAGCATCAATCACAGGATTGATCCTGGTCTTACACACCCCTCTCACAGTAGAGAATAAGCAGTGATGTGTGAGGGCACCAAGGAATCCAGAAACCAGCAGAGATGAAAAAGCTTGGTGAGATGGGAGCAAAGAGAAACAAAAAAATGAAGATATTTTGTAAGAATGGAGTGGGAGATCAAGCCTGGGGAATTCCGAGTTAGTCCTGCTTGAACAAGGGCTGCTGTTTGTACATTCCCTGGGCTAACATGGTTCAACAGGAGTTACCTTCTTCAACCCCAGCTCTGGGGAGGTTGGAGAAGAAATATTTGGGATCAAACAAATGAGTTTTGACTTTGAGATGTTGGCAAATGAGTCTGTCCTGTAAAGTCCTCCCTTCCTGGCTTCTCCAGCCGAAAAGACTGAGGCCGAAAGATGGCAGAATCCATACAGCTAAGGATAAACACTTCAGACATTTCCTGCAGAAATCACAAACTTTGCACTGCAGTTCTGTGCTTTCTATGACAGAAAAGCCCTCAGCTCCTCAGGCTCCTCCTGCAGCCTTCCCCAGCCTGCTCAGCTGCCAGGGCTGAGCCCCCCAGCTCCAGGATCACAAGGATGTGATTCCAGGGCAGGATGCTTCACCACCCAGGAGGAAGCTCACAGTAGCTCTGAATATTTGGCCAATCCCAACCAGCCAAGGGTGGGATTTACAGCACTTGGAAAAACAGAAGTCCTGAAAGCACAGCACAGAGATTTGCAGCTGCTGATCTTTGGAAACCCTATGGCTCCATTTCTGCAGGGAAACTTGGAGAAGACTGGGAGAAACAGAAGAAAAACAGGGCAGATGAAGATTGCTTGGGCTCTGTAGGAGCACCTTGTAAAACCTGACTGTTCCTGCAAGCTCGGGAGCATGTAGGGATGCATCCCAAAATCTCCATTTGCCCACCACTCATCCAGATTTCAAGGCAAAGTCCAAGGAACACAAGGCCCTACCCCAAGTGCCCCTGAGACAGTGGCAGGAACGAGCTCTCAGATCTCTATGGAAACCCATGACAGGCAGCAAGATCCATCTTCCACACTGACAGATCCAACAGAGGTGGTGTTGAATTCTGAATATTCTGAATTCTACTTACTGACAGTCATTTTCCCCTGCAGCTTCTTAAGAAAGGGAAAAAGGAGGTGTACAGCAAGATTATTTGGCATAAGACAGAAATGGGATTGTACAAGAAGCAGAATTATTCATGGTGGCAGCCAGACACGAAAGCTTTAAAAAGGCCACCACATGGTGCTCTGAGGTTCAGCAGAACCTGTGTTCAAGGATTCAGTGGCACTCCTGCCCTGGAAATGTCTGTCAATAGTTCTGGAGCACACAGAACTAAGCTGTAATTTGTTTCTAGCAAAGAACACACTGGTACACACTTTGATCTCGAGGAATCCTACATCATAGGAACTATTATTTTTTGTTTCAAGAACAGGGATGAGTCTCATGCTGCTCATTTGTTATTGATACAGCAAAAGGCCAGTGCAGGCCAGTGGCTTTGTGGAATACAAAACCTTAGTTTGGCTCTTCCACACTGAAAAAGGGCATTTGAGGGGATTCAAATGCTCACAGTTTGGCAACACACCTGCTACACCATCAGGTCAGCTCCTCTGAGCCACTTCAGCATCAACTCAAGTCAAAGTCCCTACAAACAAAGCTGTGGAATTTCGGATAGAGCCTCTGTGTTCTGAGGGACATCTCTCCACTTGAGAGCTTAAACCTAGAGCATTATGTGTGCTCGCTGGATTCCAGCTGGCACCAAGAGAACAGAGCCTGGAACTATCCTTCCCCTCTAAGAGGGATCACAAAGCTGTTTGTGCTTACTGAGGCTGACTGAGCCAGCACAGATAACAGCACCTGCTGCTCTACAGACACAGTGACCCCGGGGCAAGATTCAAAGACTGCCCTGTTAAGCTGAGACTGTTCTTTTGTCTTCTCAGATGGCAAATAACAAATAATGAGCTGGTTTTGCCAGGAGCAGCACCTGCCCTTCCAGCACTGCAGGGAGCAGGGAAGGGTGCTCAGCTCTGAGGGGCAGCCCCTGTTACAGAGCAGGGGAAAGCTTTGGAGTAAACCAGCACCTGACCACGAGTACCAGAGAGTTTTGGACACTAAACATTCACGGTAACAGCTGCCAGGGTCTTAAGTTACAGATTTGTCTGATTTTATCTCAAACTTAAGACCAAAAGCTGTAAGACCTTGGGGCACAAAGGCTCCCAGGTGCTATAAAACAAGACCCTAAAATACACTAAGCCAAAAGCAAGTGCTTTGCCTTTGGAATCAGTAATTTGAGCTTCAGACCACAAAACAAGAGTCTAAAGTGGTGATAATAATGTAGCACAGCAGAGTTTGACAAAACACAGCATGGGAATGAAGGAAATTACTATTTATTCTTCAACATGTATACAGCATATGCTATTTTACAGCAAGTCACCACTGGCAGGGTGAAATGGAAGAAAAATACTCACTTTAGTCGATGAAAGTTGGAAGGCATTGGAGAAAAACACCACAGTTAGGACTGTTAATGACTTACACATTGTTGATACAGGACTGAATTTGAAAACATGCTTTAACATTTACCGTAATAATGAAGGTGGTTAGTGCCACATTAAAATAAAAATAGTTCTATACAATATGTTCAATTTGGTCATGTGCTATTTACAGATTTTACAAAAAACACACACGAGCTTGTTACTTCAAGTCAGGCTAACACCAGGCCAGCAGAGTAACTCCATGTATACAACTGAGCATTAGTGCCCTAAGTGTAAGAAATCCAATTTCTAGCTATGCAGTGCAAGTTATTTTTTCAGGTCTCATTGCAAATTTTGATCTTAAAGGGGGAAAAAAAAAAAAAGAAAGAAAAAGAAAGGCTCTGACGTGTAAAAAATGTATTAAACCCCAACTTAGACCCTCTTTTGAACTGAAACAGATTGTGGGTGTAAAAAAGGCTTTAGATTTAAGGAGACAGAAGTAGCCCTCCCTATCCCTGCACAATGGGCAACACTGGCAAAGTAAGGTCTGTTACAATAAAATACAATAGACAAATAAATAATCCTTAAAAAAACCCCAACCCTATGTGTGTGGAGAGTATGGAAGAACCCCAGCAGGCTGCACCTGGAATGGTAATTTCTGCACGAGCGAGATCAGGCATACCTCATACAGAAAGTGGTGTAAACAAGGACAGTCAAGAACCGAGAGTGAGGGAAGAGGGGACCGAGAAGAAATCCTGACCCAGGGAGCAGGACTCTCTACCCAGTGCAGAAAGTTCTGCTTGTGAACAAAACCTGACTTTATGACAAATTAAGTTTGGATGATCATGCAGAAGACAAACAGTTACATGCTTTTTTAGTTTTAGACAACACACATTCATTCCCTAAAATCTGCTGCCAATTTAGTTTGATAGTGTCCGCTGGCTCAAAAAAAATTTACTATTTTTTTTACATGATGAATAGACTATTGAACAGAACACTGTACATGCTTTTCATCTACAAAAAAATATTTGCATAAAATAGTGTTAGTTCTCTGTACATGTCAATGGACACTTTAACTGTGTATAAAAGAGGAATATATTGCCCCCACTGAAGTCAGAAAAAGCAAAAAAAACCAAAATCTAGATTATGAAACCTCCATCACCGGCAAATATGTTCATGTGAAAATTCAGCAGAAATAGACAGTTGCTCTAAACAATAAAAAAATTAAGTTAAACTTTTTTTTTTTTTCCTTTGAATGTAAAACTCGTCACCATGTCAGTCAAGACCAGAACATATCACTAAAGTTAGTGTCTGTGCTGTAAAGCCAGATAACCAGGGGCATAGTAATGAACACAAACGGCCAGGAAACTCCTTCGGTGCATGCTGACAGAGCACAGGGTTTGGTGGCAGGCCGCACACTATCATCTTTACCAGGTTCCAGGTAGTTACGGGCCACATATTTAAGTGTTTCATCCAGCAGAATGACAGGGAGGGAGATTTTCAATACCATCAGCCACTGCGTCACGTTCAGAGGTGTGATCTGGAAGATAATCTGAAAGAAAAGCCAGGGGTTACCAAGCTCCCCCTCCTGCCCTGCCTCCAGCCCCACACGAGGTCTTGCTCTCTCTGCAAGTTCAGGGGTGGGGGGTAAAGGCACGAGCACTTACTGGCAGTGGTTCCACATAAAGGATAAGGAAGTGGAGGGACATGGACAAGCAAATGGCCCCCACCAGCCAGATGTTCTCCCACGGGGGCATCCTCATCAGGGACTGGTTTTCTGACAGGCTGCAACAGAAACATGGATCATGTGTGACTCACACCAACAGGAGGCTCTGAGAGCCACGAAGCAGCCTGGCACAGCACAGGGATCCCAGGCAGGAAACAGCCCAGCACACAGTTTGGATGCTGAAACTGCAAACTGGCCTGGAAGTCAGCTTAGCAAAGCAGTCACCATCAGCCTCAGCTCTACTCCTTAAAGTCTTGAGTGTTCTGCTCGTTCCTGACCTGGTCTATTCTACTCACTACGACCCCAAAATCCTCTCCATGGGAGAGAAAGGAAGTGTGGACATGGCAGCCTAAGAGAGAATCCCCCTGAGTCTACCAGAGTCTCAAGTGCATCCACTTCTGCTGGAGAACACTGAAACATTGACAGAGGGTCAAGAACTTGCATCTTCTTAATGCTGCCTCTTGATTCCATCTGCATTTAGGCTGTGCTGGAGAAGAGGCTGAGATCCAGAGCAGCAGATGTAGAGCAGTATCTTTATGTAGGACTACCCCAGTGCACTTGTATTTCAAGTTTATTTGTTTTTAAATTAACTGACCTCTAAGCTATTTGAAGAAAAATACCCTTGACATTGTGCTATTTAGTGGTTTCCATTTATAATCTAATATTAATTGGCTAAACTCACACTCCCTTAGGGCAGGAAAAACTATTTTCCATATCTCCAGCATTCTTATTTTAGTTCTCCTTGATATCACTTTATACCAACATAGTAGGGATAATCTGATTGATTAAGCTTAGATTAAGAATAATGGAAAATATTTCAGTTGCTTGTGCTTAGTAAAATACCAGAGTGAATTGGCAGACTTAAAAATACACCTTATGATAAGAGATCTCAAACGTTATCTAAGAGTCAGTTTGTTTGCACTACCAGAACTCGAAAGGGAAATGTGACTCACTCTTCATCAGCTGAGCTGTTCACCAAGGATCAAATTGCACAAAAAGCAGGATTTTGGATAAGCTCAGCAGAGGCTTGGCTTTCCTGTTGGGACATACGAACCTGTTGAGAGCATTGCACATCTCTATGGTGACAAGCACAGAGAGCGCCATTGTCATCGGATACGGGGACTCAAACACCACGCAGTCCACCCCGTAGAAGTCTGGGTTGTCCTCCTTGCACTGCAGAAAATGGCTCTGGAACAGAACACAGTCAGCTCACATGCACAGCTTGTTAACTTCCAAAATGTAAAATAAGCAACTAGGAAAAAAGCAGTGAGTCTTATAGAAAGGCAAGTTTCTACTGAGACTCCTAAAACCAGTGCTTACAAACTGCTGCCTGCTTCAGAAAAATCCTCTTTAGGCTTTCACTTACAAGACAACAATTTGTCCTTCAAATTGCCAGAAGCTCAGGTATCCCACCTCTGAGCTTTGCTATCAAGACTAATTAATCATGATCAACTTTTAAGGAACAAGTCTGAAAATGTTTAATTACACAAATTCCCGTAACCTACCGGGTTTGTACACTCATTGCAAGGACGAGAGCAGCAGGAACCTCCCCTCTCCCCCCAAAGATATTAAACTGAGCAAATACCAGCTGGTAAAAGGAAACTTTTGGACCACCATCAGCAGCAATAAACCACCAAGCAGCAGCACCCACTGTGGCAGCACCAACGTAACCTGCAAGAAAAGAAAGCTTTTCTCAGCGTTGTGAACTGTACACAAGACAAGACCTCGCTTGCCACCCTTGAACTTCAGCCTCAAGACTTCCAGTACTGAAAAAAAAAATAGGTTGTAATTCATCTCTTAGTATATTTAAGGGGGAAAAAAAGCCATTAGTACTTACATCCAATAGCCAGGTAACGGAAGAAGAGCCACCCACTGATCAGGGGCTCTTTGGGGTTGCGTGGTGGCTTATTCATGATATCAAGGTCAGGAGGGTTAAAGCCCAGGGCAGTGGCAGGGAGACCATCCGTCACAAGGTTTACCCACAGCAGCTGAACAGGAATTAGAGCTTCAGGAAAACCCAGGGCAGCAGTCAAGAAGATACTACAAAGAAACCCACCAGTTAAAAGCTTACTCTTGTGCATGTCAGTAAGGTTTAAGCCTAAACCTGCAGCAGCACTTTTGTTCTCTCTTACCCACTGAAGATCACAAGCTGAATATTCACAATCAGAAAACTAAACACATATCCAAGAGCAAAGACTAACCACTGGCATGTGAGCTTTGAAGAAAAGTCTTCTTCTGGTAACTTCAGAAATTGCTGACTTTAGGGTTGTTTTTTCTCCACTCTACTTGTGTGTATACATATATTCATACGGATAAAGGCTTGCAAACCACTTTCTAAAAGACACATTTTGGCTCAAATAACTAAGCTTCATTTCCCTGGATTACTGCTAGTCCCTGCAGAACTTTATTGAGCTTGAAATTTTCATGGTTCCAAGCCTGTGTGAATAAATAGAACAGGAATAGGGGCTGCAGCAAGAGCCATGTGAAGGATGTCACCCCAGGACACAGCCTTAAAGCTGACAAGAAACAAGGCAAGACAATTGCTGTGCTTTATCTCACTCTGGGAAAAGTCTGCTTTGATGTAAGGACTGTGAGGAGATCAATATTTACATTTTGTCACCAGCAATGCATACTGTGGTAATGGGTCACCACTGCTCCTCCCAGAGGAACACAAAACATGTTCCTGGAACCTGAGGTTAAACAAACATCTAAGCTATGCCTGGGACTGTGTTATCTGAAATTCCAGATTTTCCCTCTCTAGAGAATTATTCCAATCATAGAAATAACTGGGAAGCATTACCTACTGAGCTAGAACATTCTAAATAACAGTGTGCAACTTCTGTGGCAAGCTACAATTCTTCACTAAAGACAGGCCAGAAACATTCAACTTCCACAGAGACCCATTACCTGGAGAACCTCCTCCTCTGGTTTTAGTGAGAAATACTGGAAGACTCCATCATCACTACTCTAGCTCAGAGAAGAAAGAAATTTAAACCTACCAAACAACTTCCCCAACATTGGAGGAGATCAGGTATCGGATGAACTGTTTCATGTTGTTATAAATTGCACGTCCTTCTTCCACAGCAGCCACAATCGTGGAGAAATTGTCATCTGCTAAAACCATTTCAGAGGCAGTTTTGGCCACTGCAGTACCAGAACCCATGGCAATTCCAATTTCTGCTTTCTTCAGTGCAGGGGCATCATTGACACCATCACCAGTCTAAAATGAGAATTCAGGGTTGGGAATGAATCAGTAAACAAGGTGGGCATTAACATACAGATCCAGAGAGGAATCTTGCACTGGGTGTGGTTTTGGATCCTCAAACCTCACTAAGTGCAGGGAAACATGGAAGCCAGTGTTTTCCACAATGGGGAATTACTCTGAGAAGGCCTAATTAGGGTTTAACCAGCATTTGCCTTTCTAACCAAGTAACCATCACTCACCATGGCTGTGATCTCATCGAAAGACTGCAGAAACTCCACGATTTTGGATTTGTGGGAAGGCTCTACCCGGGCAAAGCAGCGGGCATGGTGGCAGGCATCTCTCTGGGCAGCCAGGGACAGCTCATCAAACTCCCTGCCCGTGAAGGCTTTGGTGGACACGTCCTCATCCTCCACAAAGATCCCGATGCGGCGGCAAATGGCCACGGCCGTGCCCTTGTTGTCACCTGTGATCATAATGACTCTGATGCCAGCCTGTCTGCACAGCTTTATGGATGAAGCTACCTCAATCCTCGGGGGATCCAGCATTCCCACGCAGCCCACAAATGTCAGGTTGGTCTGAAACAAGGTATAGTGAGTTTTAGTGCAGGATCCTGCAGATTTCTCCTCTGGCAGCAGTGAAATAATTGCTTTCCCTGAATGTTACACCTCTGTCGTGACATTTGGCATCACTCTTTGTCCTGCCTTACCAAATTGTGCTTCATATGCACTAATTTTATCAGTTAAAAAGGGATCTATTTGCCAGCCTCGCAAACTCAACCTGCAAGCATTGAGTCTTTCATTTTAATCATCAGTGCCAGGAGCAGAGAGAGCACAAGCCAAAACCTCATGCAACTGTTATTACTTTCCTCCTAAATACCAGATAAAGATTTCACTGGAAAATTACAGAGCAGCTAAGATGATAATCATGGACTGAGCCCTGGCAGCTGACAGCAGAGAAGCAGGGAAGTGAACCTGACTCCCAAAGCAGGTACGTTCCATCACAAAATCCCCAAAAAGGTCTTGCAGTTAAGCAATGCCAAACTGAAAAACCATAAAAGCTGAAACCACAGAGTAATTTTTGGACTGTTTAACTGATTTCTTCTTGTGCTTGCAGCCAAAAAAAGCTAACTGCCATCAACAGTTTCTTCTAAAACACGAAGTCTCTCCTTAAACTGAGAATTCCCTCCATATATGTGGGGAACTGTTGTGTCTGACATCAAAAATACCCAGAAAGAAAATTCTCAGATGTAACTTTCTTGAGGAATAATCAAATAGGAGTCACCATTCTCCAGTCTGGAAGAGGGAGAAGTGCTACTGATCTTACCTCATAGTTAATGAAATTGGAGGAGTCCTCCAGATTCATTTCCTCTTTTTTGGGAGGATTGTCATGGGTTGCCAGAGCCAAGCAACGCAACGTGTCTCTGCCAGTTCCCCATTCTCTAATGACAGACATTATTTTCTGCTTAATTCCAGAGGTTAAAGGAATTTTAGCATTTCCAACACGGACATGTGTACATCTGTCAATCACACCTTCAGGAGCACCCTGCAGAGGAAAAAAGAATAAGTAATTTAGCTTAATAAATCCCTTTCCATTACAACACTTGCTTAAATTACCCAGTCCTTCCTCCCACTCCAAGCTGCAGTTAAGTTGCACCATAATTTTAAAGCATGGTGCTGCTTTGCAGCCATTCCACCACCTGACTCTCTCCAGTGAGGGACTGACCTTCACAAACATCTTGCTCATGGACGTGCGGCTCGGTTTGTTCGGAGTACAATAGACAGACATCGACTTCCTGTCTCTGGAGAACTCCAGAGTGAATTCTTTCTTCATGAGTTGTTTTATCACCTTGTTAAAACAAAAAGCATAAAATGCATTGAGGTGATACACACACTACAGGGCTGTGTCCCCAAACAAAGGCAGTAAAAGGGGACTCACCGAGTTGCAGGCGTTGGCACGTTCGATTCTAGAAAGTCCCTTCAGGTCTGTGTCAAACACGTTCATTTTCTCAACCAGACACGTAAGCGCCGTCTCTGTGGCCTCACCAACCTTCTCATAAACTCCCTTAGCCTTGAGTTAACACAAAGCAAACAAAAGCACACGAGTTTAAACCTCACCTGGAACCTACCGGAGACAAAAGCTCAAGTGTCACAATGGGGGGGGGGGGGGGGGGGGAAAGCTTTACAAGATTTAATGTGGCTCATGAAACAAGTTAAACTATTTTAAAAGAGCAGCTTTGAGGAGTTTGATTTGTAGGAATTTGAAGCCTTTACCCTCAAAAGCAGCAGAGAGAGATGTCAGTATTTTATCATCAAGCATTTAAGGCATTTTGAGACTTGGTAGCAACCATAAGGCAGTGAGGCAAAGCAAGAAAGCAGCACCATGAGATCTCCAAATTACAGATTACACTTGCTGCTGGATTTAGTTCTCAGTGTTCAACAAACAAGTAATTCTCAGAATTAATACTTCAGAGGGCCTAAATACCCTCCCCCTTGACTAGAAGGGGATTTACCACTGAAAGGTATTACACAGACAGATGAGAACATTTATCCTCATTCCCACACTTTTCTCTGTTCCAGGATATGAACTTACTTCATTGTAATCCAAAGAGGAATCATTGCAGAGTGCACAGATTGTTGCAAGTTCCACAAGACCATCATACTGGCTACATTTAATGAGTTTGTCATCTTTATGCCTTTCCAGAGGAAGAAAAGGGGGAGACTGAAGTTAGTTATTTAGTATTAGCATCTCATATTTTCTTTATCCTCTTTACTGCATTTCCATTTAGTACAATGCTCATTAGTTATGGACTTGGAACTATAGAAGTTGTTGGGAAGAGCAGGATTGATAAAGAGGAGTTCTGAAGTTTGGATCAGAATCATGAATGGAATGAGAAGATCATTGATGACATCACTCCCTGAGTGACAAAACCTCACCTCCTCCAGTGACAGTCACAGCAGCCTGGAGAAGGGCTCAGGGATGAGGCACAGGAAGGCACTGCTGTTGGGGCATGTGCAGGGCTTGGAGGGGAGATGCAAGCAGGAGAGGGATATTGCTGGATACCTGAGGAGTTCAGCTTCCTTCCCGCTGCATATTCTGCAGCTGTACTGCAATGCATGAAGAGCATGCACTGGGCAGGCATTAAAGCAGATTTTCCTCTTTAATTTTGTAACAATTGTCGTGTATTATATGAGCTATGAAAAATGAAATCGTTTCATGAGACTAACTCCACTAGAAAAGAAATACTCTTTCCTAGTAGTGATACACACTTAATGACCAGTATCTCAAGGCTTCAGAGAGAGGGAAGGTGCATTTTCCTGAAGTCAAGCACCATTTTGACATCACAAGAAGCATCTTCTCTGCTTTCACTCCTGGCAACAGTGAATTGATTTCTTTTCTGGAGCATTCCCATACTTCTACAGCAAGCACAAAAGAACCAAGACACTGTTCAATACTGTTATTTTTCTCCCTAGCAAAATTAGCAAGACAGAGCTAATACAGAACATCTTTTATTAAAGCTCTGAAGGAGGGGGGAAAAAAAAGGTCTGATGGTGCAAAGATGTGGATCATTACTCTGTAAGAATTCACAACACAGATGATGACATGTCCCATTATGTAAGCTTTTGTTCAGTTGTGGTAGTGCAAACAAATTCCAGTGTTGTGTAACAACACGAAAACAAAATGAATCTTAAGGAAACCGTACGTTTTTAATGTTTCATCTGGCATGTAATCCTACAGCCATAAGCTGTGGCTTTAAAATCCAGCTCTAAGGCTGTCACCTCATCTATCCCAGCCAAAACTTCCTGTTTTCACCTGTTCTGAACTCAAAGAACACCAGCATATTGGAATACCCATAACTTGTTATGCCAGAGTGTGTTCTTTAGAACCTTTGCTTTTGTGTTCCTTATCAAAAGTTTCTGAAGAACAGATGCAGAGTCAAAGGTGCTGGGATCACTTCTGGATAAAGGAATTTTTTTTCCTTACAGCTTCAGGTTTTTCAAGATGAACTCATTTGAAGGTCAGATGCAATGTGCCAGCTTTTGCTGTAGTTCTTAATTATTGGTGGGTTTGTGCTCTCAGTTTGCAGTTAAGACTGAGTGTGCTGAGACATGGCAAAACTACCCCAAACTCTGACAATCTCCCAGTATCCCTGGAAAATAAATCAGTATGAAACTTCAGAGGTTTTTACTAAGAAATATTTGTGATTTTATATTCTGAATGAATCTTAGGGGAGAGTTAAGTATCATATATTTTAACAGTAAGTGAAAAATTACTGATTTAGTGCAAAAACACTTAAAGGTTATGAAATTGAATAGGCTGTGGAAGCTAACAGTGTCTGAAGTACCAAAGTAAGACCTGTCAGAAATGGTTCATATCTGGAGCAGGTCCTGCTCTGGGGCAGTGCAATGAATTAACTGCCTCTTAACCCCCCCAAACTTCATTGTCAGTGTCAGTTTGCAATCCAAGGTGAAAGCAGTCACCTTAGTTAAAATCCCTCCAAAGCCACTGCTTTAAAAGCTGTCCATAAATGCAGAAATAAACCAGCCCTAAGGGTTGGAGCTGAGCTGAGTTTCCCTATGCTCCAGTAAGAGCCTTTCTGAGGCAATTTCCCTCTCTCAGAATCCTTTGTGTCCCCAAATGCAGCGAGTTTAACACACTTGTTCACATTCCCTCAACTTCAGCAAGCAAAAACAGCACATTAACAAACATTGCTGTCTGTCTCATTATCCCCCACATCTGTCATCACACTCTATTTTATTATTTTGTTTATCTGAAGCTCTTGTGAGCCCAGCTGAAGTGCAATAGCTGGGAGTTTTGCAAGGTCTGGAGTCACCTTGTCTAAGCAAACACTGCCTCCTGAAATGAAAGCCCAAGCTTTTGACAGCAATTAGCTTTGAAACAAAAAAGAGAACTGGGGAATTAAGATTTCCAGCTGCTGGGAATAACCAGGGTCTTAACTGCTATGGAAATTAAACAGAGATAATCACTACTGAGATGGGCAAGATTGCAGGAGTCAGAGGCACACGAGAGAAACTGCACAAGGCTAAGATGTTTACAATTACTGAAATCAAATTCTACTTCATCCACAGCAGAATTCTACTCTGCAAGTAAAACTGGATTGATAAGATTACAAAAGGAGCTGTAACAACCCAGTAAAAAGAGGCTTTTCTTCAAGAAGCAGAGTCCTAAAAATTCCTGAATTTTTCAGGATGAACCACTTACCTCACTAGTAGAGACTTGCAGCTGATAAAGTAGCAAATCTCACTTAGAAGCACTGAGGTATTGAAATCTTACTGGACTAAGATTAGCTAAAATAAATCCTCTCTACCCCTAATTAATTTTTAGATTATCAAAGGAACTGGAGACTCAATTCAGTTTTAGGAAGGTTTACTTTTCTACAACTTATCTCTTTTTTCCTGTTAATTACTGTCCCCCCAGCCCTTCAGTGTGCATTCTCACTGGCTCACCTTTCATTTATTAACAATCACTACTGAATATTACATGCATCCCTTTTCTAGATTATAGTAATAGTGAATGCATAAACAAATATTTAACTTGAAGAGAACACTTACACTTCTCCCATGGGAGCATATGTTGAACCAGTTACAGTAAATTCGTTCAGAGAGCAGCTGTCTCCTTCTATTCTGTCCAGGATAAACATCTGAAATTAGAGATTTAGAAGTGTTACTATCTTTGAACAATAATTAATGCAAGAGATTTAAACAGGCAAGCAGGTACAAGAGGCAAGTTCAGTCTGAATAAACCAACCAGACAAGGCCCGATTCTGTGCACTTCGATCCCACGTGTTTGAACAGCTCCACACACTGAAGCACAAAGGACAGGGAAGAGCCCTTCTGCCTACAGATCTCTCTGGAAAAGAGCTGAAAACCACAGGAACTGTGTACACTTCAGCTGGGAAGAGCAGTCACACACCACCTGACAATCCTCACTACATCCAAGCTCTTCCTAAGCGTCACATCTGTAAATTAATTCTCATGTAACACAAACCATGAATAATTCTCTGCTTTCAAACAGTCAAAAGCAGCTCAGCTGAACACTGTCAGCTTGGGCACAGACAATTTCTCCCAAAATTAAAATAAAAGCATCTACAAATAGGAGAAGCTGAGATCTGAGAGGTGAAGTTTTAGCAATAGGCAGACTATGGCCAGTTTCTCTCAATGCCAGCCTCAAGTGGAAGTGTTTCCTGTCCTGGATTCCAATTACAAGTCACTTTACCACATGGGACACTGGGAGCTTAAACCAATCAGCCAACTCAAGTGCTCTTCTACCACTGGTGAAATGATATTTTCAAATTCAGACACCAATCTGAAGGTTGCAGTTGTACCTCTATAAGAGATCTGCAACTCAGTCTTTCCTTTGTTTCCTTTCTAGGAGAGCTGCAGGCAGAATCATATCTGACAGGATGGAGATAAAAACCACAGTGTCTGAAGCTGTCTTTCTCTCATGGCTTGTTGGAGTAGCACTGAAGAAGATAATTTCTCATTAATTAATGGTGTATCCTAATGAAACTTCTATCCACTGGTTGGCACATCATATTTTAGCAATGTCCTCTTCTCCTCTCACTGTGCTGCTCTACCTTTTAAACAAGGATCCTCACAAAACACAGCCCAATAAAATAAACTCATTGTTACAGGTATTAGAATTTTGCTATATTTTTGCAAACTGCAATTCATGTTCTTTTGCAGCTGTCAGAGGTTAACAAGGAACCAAGCTGTGCTGGACAAGATCTAAAACATTTAGCCCTCTAAATAAGGAGCAGAGCGTTTTGAGCTTTTAAATAAACACAACTTAAATGATGAGTTAACCAGGGAAGCCTCCTGCTTTTGGCATCTGCAGGATGAAAAAATCCCTGCAAAGACTAGGGCAGTTATGCAACTCTACTGCAAGTAACCTCCTCTGGAATACTGATGAGCAGCTGCTTTGTGTCTCTTAGGTATAAATACTACGATACTTAAGGAAGTAGAACAAGTCAACCACCAATTAAGAAGAAAAAGCCATCAATCACATGAGAACAAAGTGCTTAGGGCTTACAAACTTTCACCACTGGTGTGCAGTGCTCAACATGCACACATTTGGAATTCTAACCCAATGTAATGAGGCTCTGGACATTCCACAGTGGAACATCCAAAGTTATTAAACAGAAGAATTCAGTGTTTTCTCCATTAAATCCCACCACAGAAGCACAGACTGGCAACTGAACATGCATTATGTTAAGTGACCAGCCATGAAAGTCCCAAATTAGCCAACACTAGACAGAGTACTGGGGGGAAGGCAGGAGAGGCACAGAACTCATGCTTACTTAAAAATACACCAACATTGAAGAGGGCCCTGGCAATGCTGGTGACAGGGTCCACTGCACCTCAAGCTGCCAGGTAAGTCAGTGCTGCACATTGAAAACACTGCAGTGATTCCCACCAGAGCAGCAAAGCCACAAAGGTAAGACAACCAAATAAAGGTGGAACCACTCAGAAGTGAAAACACCTTTGACTACCAAAGTTACTGCAGTAAATATCGTTTTCTCATAGTAAGTTTCTCCACCATTGTTGTCTTTCTCAATTGAAGAGGCAAATGTTTAACACTTACAACCTGTTCCACAGTGTAACTTTCTAAAAAAAAGCATAAATCACACCCAAGAATTACCAGTAACCTGAAAGGCTCAGAGACAAGTCAATGGAAAGCTGCTTACAAACAACTTTCTCCTCCATGAGCGTGGGTACAGCTATTTCTGGCCATGACTAAATAAGGAAAGAGACAAAAGCCTTCAAGAGTACACAGTGGAAAACTGAACTCAAAGTGGAAGCTTATCTTAGGGAAATAAAGCAGGATTTTGATGATATGAGAACAGAAAGAGGCAGGATCAGCAGAATTTGAGCAAGGCTGACTCCCGAGAGCGGCTGAGGAGAAAAGGAGCAGCAGCAGCAGCCGCGGGGACGTACCCTGCACACGGACATCTGGTTGGTGGTCAGCGTCCCCGTCTTGTCGGAGCAGATGACCGAGGTGCAGCCCAGGGTCTCCACAGAGGGCAGGCTCCTGACGATGGCGTTCTTCTTGGCCATCCTGCGCGTCCCCAGCGCCAGGCAGGTGGTGATGACAGCGGGCAGGCCCTCGGGGATGGCGGCCACCGCCAGGGCCACGGCGATCTTGAAGTAGTAGATGGCGCCGCGGATCCAGGAGCCGCCGTGCACGGGGTCGTTGAAGTGGCCGATGTTGATGATCCACACGGCGATGCAGATCAGGGAGATGACTTTGGACAGCTGCTCCCCAAACTCGTCCAGCTTCTGCTGCAGGGGGGTTCTCTCCTGCTCCGTGGCCACCATCTCGTCACGGATTTTGCCGATTTCAGTGTTTACCCCTGTTGCAATAACCACCCCCATGGCCTTACCAGCAGCAATGTTTGTACCCTGAGGTAAAGGAAGAGAAGGGAAAACTTGGGAGTCTATCTACAACAGGGTCTGTGGGTGAGTTTCTTTCGTTTGGTTTTAATTTAATAAAACAACAACAACAACAACAAAAAAATACACCACAAAACCCCCTTGAACCAAACCACCTCATACAAGTTCAGACTGTGCTTCAGCCAGGCTATGAAAAAGGGTAGAAGAGGAGGATGATACTGCCTGTGTCTGTGAAGGAACACTCCAGGGTGGAATTTCTGCTCCCAGAACAGGCTCAAAACAAGGCAGTATTGATCTCTCACAGGCACCACAGCCAAACCCAGCTGCTGAGCAAGCAGCATGTATTTCAACTAGAATATTGAAGGTGTTTTACCTCTCTTTTTTTAATTAAGGCTCTATTTTGTCAGATTTAATGTTATTTACTACAAGTAATAGGTGTGTTCTCTGGGGCTCCCTGTGTGAAGGTATTTAATATGGAAAGGAACAGTAAAATTGTCTATCAACAGCAACTTATTTTCTTATCTAAAATATATTTAATCACTCCTTCAAATAAATTTGAACTAACTGTTTCATTCCTATGCAGAAAACTAGTTCTCAATTTTAGCTACACAACACCACAATTTGTGTGGGCTCTTATCATGCTGAAGAACTATAACTTTAGGAAATTACTGCAGAAATACTACAAGTGTGTGCTCCACCCTCCAAGACTTCCTTGTGAAGGACAAAAATAATTTTCCTCATATAGACTGGTTTCATCCAGCATCTTCCCCTGAGGACAGCTTTTAATAAAAAGTTAATTCTAATTTTTAACGCATTTAGTTCAATGTGTATGGAGACACAGACAGAGATATATAAAGAGAACATAGCAAAGTCATGAAGTTTTTGGGGAAAGACCTGAAGTTTTGCACATTTTTATCAGCTTCAGTGTTATTTTATAAATGTTTTGAAGACCTCAAAACAAATTACTTACAGAAAAGAGCATGTTCTTCTTGTCTTGATTTACAGCACGAGGATCAGGCACAGGGTCCGTGTGCTTAATAACAGACACAGATTCACCTAAAATAAAAAGAATAGTCTTAAGAAGAGATTTTGTATCTGGAGTCCTGAGGCTATCAAAAAGTTATCTTCAGCCCTGAAATTTTTAGCATGTCAAAATTCTTTTCTCAAATTATCATAATTTAATTGCTTAAGTGAAACAGGAAAGATTTCAGCTGACCAGGAAAATTCAATGTCTGGCTTTTAGCAAAAATTCTGTATCAGTTTCTACAAGCATGTCACACAGGTATAGCAAGGTTCCTTTTCTTTAAAAGCAGATGTTCATTGCTACACCAGATTTCACAAGGTGGTGCTCTCAGCTTCAGTCACTACTTGGTGTAAGCTCAAGAGAGCCAAAGCTTCCTTCTTTTCAAAGGGTTTTGTTGAGCAGTATCTCAGTCCTATTTTATCAGACAGGGAGACTGAAGCATCAACTTGGCTGAAAACAGCAAAGGCTTCCTTTAAAACAAGAATTAAGCTGCTATTTAAATAAAGGCAAGGAATTTTTACAGAATTCTGATGGGCTATTTCTACTTATTCCAACAGCTTTACAGGCACAGAGTGCATCCATCTTCTTATGCTAAACATAAGTAAAGCTTGATCAGTCTTGTGCTATTCAGGATATGTGGTGAGAAACTCTGGAACCTGCTTCAAGACAGATTCAAGGATGAAAAATAGGCTTCCTAAGAATACTTTACTGTTTTAAAATTCAGAGCTAGTTAACATTAATTTATGCTACCAAAACAGGCAGAGAGATCTCCATGTTCCAGCTGAAAGAAAACTGTTGTAGCATGCTTGGTTGATTCCCAGCTTCTTTCCTATATTCAGAAGTGCTGCTACTTTGTTTTGTTTTCAACAAATCTGAAAAGGGCTCTAAAAATAGCACCTGCATTTGAGGGCTGGTACCAGAAAATACACGAATGTGTGTGCACAGAATTTGAGCAAATAAGGCTCGAGTGCTCTGAGTCTTTAGTGGCAGCAGCTTCAGAGCTGCCAGCATTGCAAAAGAGTTGTTCTCTCCTGTTGCAGAAGACATTTAGTAAGATTTACATACTTTCATACTGGAGTGGTGACACGATGTTCAAACCTAGAAGACTCTGTGAACTAGAAAAGAAATTAATTTTTTTTTTTTTAATTTTAGTTTCCCACAAATTGCTTGTGTCTGTTGGGGGAAGGGGAAGACCAAAAAAGCATTACAAGACTCAGTAAGAATGTTCATCCCACTAAAGGGAAAACAAAGCCAATGATGAAGCAATACATTCAGCCACTCTTGAAGTTACCAGATCAGAAATTTACTGCACTTGACTGCAGAGAACTTCAATAGCTGCAGGCTTGTTTCTAATGGATCATTGCAAACAAATGGGGAAAAGGCACTTTCAATTATGCACCTAATTACATAAAAGTCACAGAAACTGTACCTGTGAGAATTGACTGGTCTACCCTTAGAGTTGTAGATTTGATAGAAGTAATTCTTATATCAGCAGGAACCTTGTCTCCAACTACAAAGAAATGACAAGACAAAGTCAGAATTTTGCTGTTTCAAAGGACCAAGAGTCCCTTACCTCCATCAGCCAGAAAAATGATTTTCCAATAACTGCACAGATAACTGAGATCACCAGCAGCTTATTGCTGCTTTTGTGACCTGCAATACTCCCATTTTCTGAGCATCCAATACACTTTGGCAATTTAGACTTGCCCCTACCTAACCTCCAAGAAAGAAGCTGTAAATCACTGGATTGTTTTTCTAACCACATGGCCACTTGAAAGCAAAGGGAAAACATTCTCAAGAGCAAGGTATCAATTTCAGAAGACATATTTATAAACAATCAAAACCCGTAGCTAAGGTGAATCAAGTTCCCTTTTCAGAACAACTGGTCCTGCAGAGCCTTTTAGTTGTTTTCTCTATGCCCAAAGTGAGTCCTCTGCTCTCCAAAAATCACATTAACCACATCTATTTATTTAGAAAACTAAAAGAAGTTGTATTTTCCTTTTCTTTGGCACCAATTGTGAGAATAACGTGCTTCTGCAAATATGCTCTTGTAATGTTATACTTTGAATTCTGCCAGATGTTTCAGAGTTGGAAGTTAACCTCAGATCACACAGTAGCTTTATTTTCCAGTAATGCTGCTCTATTAAATAACCACAATTCATATCCCAGTTACAATTTTCACAGATCTCTGTTGTGTTTATCTTGTCATGCACATTTCTATTTTGCAAAAGACAACAGTGAAGAAAATAATAAAACAACCCACAAACAACAAAACATCCACTAACAAGTGCTTGAGACACAAAGGCAGCAGATGATAAAAGTTAACACCACCACACTAAAAAAGGCAGAGTGATAAATCCAGTTGTCAGTTGAGCTCCAGCATCCCCAACATCTCAAAATTAATTCTTCTCCCTTCCTACTTCCTCTTACCCAGCTTTTCCTAGTTTTTAAGAGAAAAACTAAAGTTCTACATTTTGTGCCTACTCCAAATAAATGGCTTCTTGCAAATTAACTTGCTAAAGCACCTTAATGAGGCACATTTCTGATTCACATGGAGGGGTTCTACATGTCAATATTGATAATTAGCACATGATTGAACACTCCTAATGTAATTTAACACCGCAAGCATTCAAGTGTCAGCTATATTATTATAAAATAATGCCAAGAAATAAAGAAGGGAGAATAACTAACTAAAGACAGCTGATCTTTTCAGTAGGTGGAATCTGTGTCCCTGCAGTGAAATTAAAATAAGCTGCAATTCCTGCAGGAACTGCTTATGCAATCAGCAGCAATAATGCACATTAAGAAATAATATCATGAAAACCTCCACAGTGGTGTCACAGCCTTGGCTCATCCAACCCCTCACACCCTGGAGTGGAAAACCGTGGAACAAAACCCTGAAGAGGAGAATGAAGTGCTACTTCAAACATTAGGAAAACTTGCACCATGTGATTTTCTGTAAATTCAGAGTAACTCCAACCACTAAAACCAGCAAAAGATTGTATAGTTTTGCCTGTAGAGTTACACACGTGTCTTTGTGAGCATGTGTATATAAAGGGACAAAAAACCAGCCACAAATGTGTCATTATACCATGTGAATACTAATTTAAGCCACAATGCCCTTGAGCAGCAAGAGAAAATAGCCTTAGACAAACGGTGACCTAGGCCAAAAAAGGCAAAACTATTCAATTGCTCTCCTGGTGTCCTGAGGAGGGTTATTTGCAGACACACACAGTAGCAGCTGCTTTTCAGATAGGGCTGGACAGGCCAAGCAATGTGCTGAGGGGTCTGGCAACCTGCACAAACATCTTCAGAGCGCTGCAAAGAGCTGCAAAACTACAGCCAGCCCACATTCACCACGTCTGGCAACACTGGTGAAGATGCAGAACACAAAAAAGAAGCTGTTAAAAAAAAAAATCTTAGCACTATCAAGCTACTGGGCAGAACATATGGCAAAGTTCACAAGTGATTTTCTAACCTACTTCTGATTTCTAACCTACTTCTGAACTGCTCCAAGTTGTTCAAACTCGATATTCACAAGAGTTAAAATACTTGGGAGAGACCCCTCTAACAGACTCTTGAGATTCACATCAGTATATGAAAACTACCACTGTTGTTATCAATTGCTTGAACCACCAGAACTGAAGTGTTAAATTTATTATGACAGCGCAGCTTTATAAATTTATCTCAACAATTTCAGATAAGACACATTATTCACTCACCCTCTCTGACTGGGAAGGCTGTAGTAAAATATTCAAGGCATTTCCAATAGGCAGGAAAGATGTACGTCAGGGTCAATTACAGAGACATTTTAAACAGCTCTTTGTAAAACAACAACTATGAAACTAAGTCATTTATAGTCTGGAATATACTTTCAAGAGCACAACTGAAACTTAATATAAATAGGAAGTCATCCTATGACAGAGGAACCACAGGAAATTTTCAGTGAGCAGAGTACTACAGATCTCATCTACAAAGATAAGGCTTTTTAACATATACTTTGAAACAGGGGAAAAAAAAAATGGGGGAGTTGTTTTTTGGGAGGTTTTTTAAAATTCATGTAATTCAGTGCACAGAACCAATGGAAATAATACCCAAGGCTTGAAAGAAATGAGAAAGTGATTATGTATTTGTGTTGCTCAGCACAGAGCTGCTACAGTAAATGATATAATTCCATAGGCTGACATCTAAAATAAAAAGTCAGTTACAGAAATCTTTTCATCCATAATTTCAACTGAAGGCTTTAATCCTAAATAGTCCCTTGATTTCCACAACAGCTCTGAAGAAATAAAATAAGCAGCTTTCAAAACTGCCCAGGTACGTGTTCTGAAACATAATGTAGCCAAATACATAACTACTGATTAAAACAGCCCCACTAACTACAGCACTGACTGCTGTTTGAAGGAGGGAGAGAAGGGTTTGGTTTGAATCATTACAGCTTTACCCACAGAATCCTTTTACTCATACACAGAATTTTAGAATTTTAATACTGAGCTTCAGCACACAATAAATGAGTCTGTTTAAAAACAACCTGATCACAACAGGGGGTTAAAAAAGATAAATATCCATTTTATTTAACTATGCATGAGACTACACTGAAACAGACAATTTACAATTTCTACTCTTTGGCAGAAACTAGCGCAGTACTTTGTTGCAATAGGAATTTAAATTTTATGTCAGTTGCTTTAAAGAAGCCATATTTTTCCAGTGAAAACAGGGATAATTTAGTACTTTCAAATACTGGGTTCTTCAGCCACCTAACCAGCAATGCTGCCTTCCAGAATTCCCACTGATTACACCCACAACTCCAGCCTTTCTTCTCAAGTTTAAAGCTCCCCAGCCCTTATCTTGCTGCTCCCAGTGCTGTGGCACTGTTAGGGGTCAAGTTCCCTTCATATGAACAATCACTGACATAAATATTTGATTTTTACACAGTCCAATCCGGCTTCTCCACAGACTTGTCCCAAATCGACTTCAAGTACAGAATGTTTTAGGCAACCTGAGTCCCAATTTTATACTTGGCACTGATCAAGTCCTACAGTGAAATGATCAACTCATTACCTGGGTGTTTCATTTGAGCACTGATACCCCTTTTAATACTTCACCAGTTTCCAGCAAGGCAATAAAATTAAATATTTCATTTCAGAATTCTACCAGACAATGGTTTGAGACACTCCCTGGGAGGCCTCTATGGCCCATATACTATATTAATTCTGCAGGCTATGGTTGTCTGTCCTTTAAACAGCCCAGGAAGATGGGCAGAAGTGATGGGATACACATTCTATGAACAATGAAGGTGGATGGAAAATAACTATTAAAGCTAGAGTGGATTTGAGTCCCTTGTATTTTAATTACTTCTGGGTACTAACTAAGAACCTTAGACTACAACAGGACCATACTCATCTTTCAAGTCTCAAATTATTAGACCATATCTCAATAGAGTCTATTGAGATCCATATTCCAGATTTTCTAATCAAAACTGCTGGTGACAGTGGGCTCAAGTAGCAACATGAACTGTACCCAAAAGCCACTATGCTACAGAACAGTCCTCAGAACAAAATTACTGCTTGAAATGTGTACTTTGAACACCAGTATCAGCTCTGTTAACTCTGACCCCTCACACCCCTGGAGACTGGCTCAGATTTACAGGCAGGTACTTAATAAAAAGTGAAAAGTTTTGCTTCTTTTTAATGTTACTGTGTTACAAGAACAATTCCTCTTCTTGGCAAAGAAAGGGATCTGTTTGCAGAAAGTTCCTCTGTGATCACAGCAAGTGATCCTGTAGATACCAGAGGAGCTGTTCCTATACAGTATGCACCTCACACTTTCTTATTTATGTTTATCATTAACCAAAGCCCGTGTCACCCTAGATCTGCTATCAGCACATTGGGGTTGGAACTGGACTTTTGTAATAAAGATTATCAGTACAGCTCCAATTATTCTATAGTTGAACAGTTTTTGAACACAAACAGTTCCTGAAACTGAGTAAGAGTATCCCCAAACCAATTCTCATAAACACCAAATGGAGAGAACCAAACAAAAAAAGGCTTAATATATTAAGGTTCATTGTTGACAAGTTCATGTATTTTGGTTTTTAAGACACTATGGTCTTTCTCCTGCTTTATTAGGATGCTTTAATTTCAGCATTTAGGATTTTAATCTAGTATTTCTAGAGTAGAAATACTATCAAGTTTAGCAGATATAACCTACCACACTGCTACTAAAACACCTGAGTGAAAATACACAGGGTTTTACTGTCTGAAGGAAAAGAACTAAGTATTAATTCTTTTGCCAAAACACAAAGCAACTATTTTCTGGTTTAACATGACATATTACTGGTACAGTTATTTAAACCACTTTTCCTAATGAAATATTTAGTCTCTTAAAGAGTCAGTCATTTCAGTCCCCTCTCTTACCCAAAAAAAAGCTTATCCTCTAAATTACAGCACACACCATTGCATGAATATTTACTAATAAACTGAAGCAAGTGAAACATCCTACATGAAGAATTGAAGAACTCAGTTTAAGAACTGAACACATTTTAAATAACAGATAAAGAATGCTACATACTTCAGCCAACAGAACTGAGGATTTTCTGAGTGTTGAACTGAGTATTGCTGGGGACAGTAATATTTAAAGCCCACACCTGAACAGAATGGCTTGCTTTTATTTAGAGGTAGAGCTGCTCCAGCACAACTGGTTTTTGTATTAAACTTCCTTAACACAAGCTCAGCTTAGCTCTTCTTCCTCCCTTGTACACAGACAATCTCATCTTCCTATTGTGCCTGATTTCCTTAGACCATCAGAAACATAATTCTTCTTCCGTAGTAACAGGTTTTAAGTATTTAACACTTCCTGAACAGGGCATAATAAAATGGTACCAAAAATCAGAAGCTCTACAAAACAGGAACATAATTGAGTCCATCTACACTTTCTTACAAGGCCAAGAATGTCTAAGTGTCAAAATTAGAAGAGGGATTATGAACCAAATTTTATGTCTGAGTTTCCACTCCAAACCAGGAAGGTAAAATTCATTTTCCAACCAGACAGATTACACCAACAAAGGTCCAACAGCTGTAATCATAGTAGTAAAACAGCACTTCCTTTCACTAACAAAGTGACAGAACAATATATTCAAATTCATTCTTTGCATTAGACAATGTGTATGAAACAGCTTCTCTCGTTCACCTTCTGCACTCTGGGCAGACAGAAAACATCCCCAGAAAATATCCCTTGCTGTGCAGTGTATGCAAGGTGTGAGTATCCTAACCCAGGAACTGTTCAATGTAGAGGTTAAAAAATTTTAAGCAACGCATATATATTGTTTTCTTATCCAGGAAAGGCAAAAGGACAGGAGAAGCTTTGCTTTCTGGGAGCAGTAAAAACTGAGGGTTGAGAAAAATGGAGATACTGTGTTAAACAGTACGTAAGACTCAATTTTTTCTTAACTTGTTTATTTTCATTCTCTAAAAGCAGACTTGCCATTCTCTCTGAAGAGGGCACCAGAACATTAGATAAGATGTGCTGATGGACAGAGACCCTGCTTCTAAGTCTGCACTCATTTCTAAACCACATTTGTCTAGTTTTAGCTTTTAATTAGTCGATCTATTTATACCACTGCCTACTAGATGGAAAACTCTTGTGATCAGCCTATGAAAATATCTAATAGCAAAAAGAACAGACTGGTAAGTTAAGCTTCAACTTAAGCCAGGTCAGGTAGAGAACAACAACTACATACCAAAGCTGAAGTACTGTTTCTAAACTATGCTGCACTTGGGTAACAGAAGAACCAAGAGTCAGAATTCTCCAAGTGCAGGAAAGTTTCAAGTGCAAGTTTTATTTAGCCTTTTAAGAAAAAAGCTTCCTTTGTCAGGGTTATACAGTAATAACTGAACATTATCTTGATACTCAAGCTTTTTGTTCAGTACTATTTGTGCTTATAATAAAACCCACTCAATATCAGTTCTGTCAGAGTATAGAGTATCAGATATATTCCAAATTTTCAAGCAACTAAACCAGAAGTAGTTTTGCTATTTTTACCAAACAGTTTGGTAACTCTGAAGGAAAATGCTACAAGAATTGGGGTAAGAATTTTAAACGTGTTTTGCAATATTCCAAATGTGTGTTAAAAGTGACTCAAGTTTAGGCCGTGCCCTGAGCTGAACCTCTCATAACTCCAGACTCCAGTGGGGTATGGAATGGAGTTTGGACTGTCTGGTTATCCCCAAGCTGCCTCTGATTGTTGGCCAAAATGTTCACTGAAGCTCACAGATTTATGCACTACTCGTACATGTATTTATTAACCATGGATCTTACTTTCCTGTCTTATCTGCTTCAAAAGTAGTACTTTTGGAAAAAAGCAAAATATGTGCTTTAAAACCCAGACCCAAGAGTTTGCACCTGGTAAGGGAGCACCCACAACATTTGCAGTCAATTCTTTTTCCCCATCAAGAGAAGCTCAGCAGTTTGCTTTAGGACAAGCTCCAGCAGGTCTCTGTTCTGGACTTTAGCCTTCCTCCATTCTTTTCCTTATTTTTTCCAATCTCAATGCTTTCCCAGACAAAGTCAACTTGTATCTCTAGCACCAAGTCTGAAAATCAATCCTAGCTGTTAGGAAAGTAACACAGGCACAAGGACACAGATGTTTTTGAATAAGACCTGCAACATCCATGTTTTCAGCTGTACCACCAGGGACAACCTGGAGCTCTTCACAACCACATGGGAGTGTAATATAAATTCACATAAAGAATCTTCCTTCCTGACCTTCTTCATCCCAAAATTCATCTTTCCTCTATTATAAGGCACTCAAGAGTCCTGAAGTGCTCTGCAGTTGGAATTTAAAGCCTCAAAGAAGTTCTTGCCTGTTCTGTGCCAGGTAGGAAACTAAATTTTCTGGAATATACACTAATTTAATAAGCAACAGCTTCTGGCAACTCTGTGTATATTTTTAACATGTTGAGTAGTTGCAGATACAGTAACAGATGACAAGAACCATCCTTCAGAAATTCAGGGAAAAGAAGAACTACTGTGGCTGCCCTTCAGTCATTTACTGATTGCAACTATTGAACTTTCATTTATTAAATTACAGAAACTCAGATGCACTGTATCTACTCCAGAAAATTTTAGACAGGAACATACAGAGGAAATGAACAAAGGTCATTTCTGTTCCCAAATGTGCTTCTATAAAAATAGTACATGATTTACAACCAGTTTATCCCAATTTTTCAGGCTGAACTTCATATAAAACTTGTAAGAAGTAGGGCCACGCTATTCTAAATTTCTCTTAAAAATGTCACTTTAACCCAGCAAACAAAAAAGTCAACTAAACCAAAGTGTACCTAACCTATTAAGGTAGCCCCTGGTTACAAGTTTAGAGTGCACCCTCCAATTAACTCCAGCTTCTACAACAAGATAATCCCTTTAAAGGCAGGCAAACTGAAAAGCCATGTGAGGATAGCATCTGGATGTTTGTCACTTCATCAGTTCTAAGAAAAACTCTGTAGCTTAGTAACCATCACACTACAGCTCTAAGAACCATGCCCACCACAGGTCTGCAAGCAAATTTAAGGCACACATCCCAAATTTGTGATCCCAACATCCAAACAGCTCCTGTTCATTGTACAGTACCTTTTCCACCATCTCTGCTGAACTGAACCATGGAGGAAAGTCTTCCTAACAACATGCAGTTAAGAAATTCATGTCTGCATACATCAAAAGCAACCTAACAATTCCTACAATGAAGTTTCCCCTGTGTCAGACCCACACACAGCTATTTCAAATTAGCAAAGCTACTACAGCATTAAATACAACTATTTTGCAAGGGATGACTTGTAGAAATTTGTTCACTATCAGTTATCAGCACAGGGGAGAAACCAATCACCTGGTTGTTCATGCCACTGGGTTGAAAGATATTTGCCTGGACACACAAATGTCATTGGCACTTTGCCAGGAATTCCACAGCCAGATATGTATCCCAGCATGAAGGGCTCTGTCACTTCCCTACATGGCCATCTTTTTGCAAACATCATGTCAAAGGCCATCGCAGCCCTCCTGCCCTTGAGGCACAGGCATGCACAGAGTCTCTCTCACCTCCAGGTCTTGACATCAACACTGGGACACGGTGCATTTATTGGCTCTTCTCTGCTTGCTCTGTGGCTTTTCTCAGTTTGATTGCAATTAAAACTTCATCTTTGTCTAGCTACAAGAATTTATTATTTCTGTGTTGGAAGTTGTGTTACACCCAAGCACTGATTTCTCTATTAAACATCCACATGACTTATAATCAACTGCAGCTTCAAGTGGAGGCGATTTAAGTGTATTGTTTTGAGTATTTTACCCAGAAAAACTTCTACTGTCCATCTACAAGCCAGACCACCTATCTTAAAGGACAGTCATAAAACTTGGATATTTTTTGGGTTTCTACATGAGCATATTGGTTTAAGGTTGTCCTCATTAAAAAAAAAAAAAATCTATTCCACATATGCCAGACTATCAGCCATTGTTCTACAAGCAGATTTTTAAATAAAAGCAATAGTAACACTATGATGAAGAGGACACTATGCTTGTTAAAAGCAGCCTGGTGTTACAGGCACATTGGTTATTCCCAGTTCATTTTTCTCCCTCAGACAGAGTAATTGATTTTATTGGTACTGACAATATACAGCAGGTAAGTAAAAGCCCAAACATCCCCCAGGTGTTCTCGTACAGAATAAAGGCAAAGCTAAATTTGAAGATGAAAACACAATCTGTACCTCTTCTGAAACAGCAGGGAATCAAGGAGAAAGTGTTCTGTGCTCTAGACACCTGCCAGAGCATCAAAATCCAGCATTTCTCCTCAGTGATACCCCAAACCAGTGCAAACACACAGTCATCAGCTCACAATTCCACCAATTCTGCTTCAAAGTACCAAAAAACACAACCCGAGTGTATTCCCATGATGAAAACTCCTTCCAAAAACCACCATTCCATTGCTGACATTCAAAAACAGGATAAGGATTTGGCCCAGACATCTACTGCAGTCTGTAATTGATACAGTTCTGTTTGCCTCAAAAGGACACGTCAAACCCAGCAGCAACAACCCCCCCTCGCAGAGCACACAGCTCTGGCCGTGCAGAGCAGGAGCAGCGAGGCAGAGAGCAGTCACTGACAAGGCATCACAGCTCACCCTTCATTTCCCTATCACCACTTTGGGTTTGGACTTGTAGCTGAATCACCCTGTACACAAAGCAGAGGCCTGAGACAGGGCTCAGCCAACGTTAAAGTTTCTCAAGGAATGAAAACTGGGCAGGCAGCCAACACCAACTTCATTCTGAGTGCACACTCTCTTTGCCTGCTAATTAAAACAGGAGGATAGTCAAGTTTAAGAGTATATATTTATCTCCTCTTGAGACACCTACCACCTCTAAAATCAAAGTGACACGAGTGCAAAGTAAGTTTGATGTACACCCTGCATTGCTCCCAAAGGAAAAATCACTCAGTTAACAGTTGATAATGACCTACAAAATCTGAGTATGCAACACTTCTGACACTTAGCAAGAGCCACCTAGTTTTATCTGGGAAGGAACAGCCAAGCCCAGTTTAGAGAAAAAGTTATTACTATGGCATTATCACCCAAATGACAGAGTTTCAGTTAAAAGTATATAACCCTTCTATTTTTGCACTCCTTCCAAAGATAAACCTTTTAGAGCAAAACTAAGATATTAGAAAGCTCTAATTAGAAAGCATAAGTCCAGTGACGTCCAGTTTTAAGACTGGCACTTCAAAAGCTTACCCAGGAGAAACAGGGGAGGTCTACTCTGCATAGCTCATGTATTTGAGATCTGTGCAGCAAATTGTCAAAAGAAGCAATAAAGAATTATGAAAGATTAGAAAACAGTGAAGTCATGTGCCAGTCATACTTGCTGAGAGGACAGAAGACATTTGTGGAGAGAAGCTCAAAGGCACTACTACTACAAGTCTAAGAGCTGGAGGAACACACATTCAGATGAAGTAACAGAGTGTGAGCAAAAAAAAAAATCTGAAAGATTGAAGACATTTAAAAACCAAGAACAAACATCTACTTTGTCATAGAAAAGCAGACAAATTTTAAGACACTGAAACCAGACACTAGAAAACAAAACTTTAAATTCGTGACAAGTGTTAAAACCACAGCTCCAGTTAAGATGCTTTGCTTTTAGACCTACCAATTAAACTAAGTGGCAATTTGAAAAACAATCCCCTCCGTACAAATGCACATTTAAGGTAATTACAGATGAACAGGAGCAAGATTGTTCTTAAGTGAAGCATATACTTAAAAGAGTCTCTGAAAACTCCCCCCAGGGCCTCAAATCATTAAGACAAAGCCCCACAACAATTTTACATTAATATGCTAATGCATGTATGCACGACATAAGTGGGTCTTACCTGCCACTTCCACGATATCACCTGGGACAATATCTCTTGCTTTAATCCTCTGGACACTTTTTCGGTCCTGTCGATACACTTTGCCCATCTCTGGTTCATATTCTTTAAGAGCTTCAATAGCATTTTCAGCATTTCTTTCCTAAAAGACAGCAAAAATGTGTAATTTTGAAAGCCCTCAAGGAAAATGAGCCTGTCAGATCCGATTTTTCAAAAGCATTATCATATGAATGCTACCAACTCAGCTCAGCTATATTTCTTCATAGAGAACATTTTGTGTCCCCTCCCCTTACGAGGCTGCTGACTGGAACTCATTAGAGTGTAATTCAGGTGTTTGTGGGCCTTT
Organism: Cettia cetti; assembly: GCA_013401135.1. Lineage (NCBI taxonomy): Eukaryota > Metazoa > Chordata > Aves > Passeriformes > Sylviidae > Cettia > Cettia cetti. Next base: position 50,736 of record VZUI01034461.1, read on the forward strand.
AGAACACAGAAATTGTTTATTTAAACCCTGCAGAATTTTCCATCAAGAATATCCACTGTGTTGTTGCAGGGAGGCCACACAAGGAGTTACATGTCACATATGGATACATTTTGACATTAAAAAAAGCACTAAGCAGAATTATGATTCGTGGATGTAGGTGTTGGCTGTTCCTTGGCTGGAGCAGCTTACACTCAGCCTGGAGTGGACCAGCACTGCAGACTTTTATTTACTGACACAAATCAAGGATCAAGTTACAATGAAGCCAACTTATTATCAACTTTATTTCAGTAAAGCAAGTCATGCTGAAATTAAAGCATGCACTAGAAACTTCCCCAGAATCTCTGAACAATTTCAGAGGAATCCCCACACAGAACAATCTTTTGGTTTCCACTAACAACAGCTTTCCTATCTCAGCTGCAGTTCTCTCACTGAGCACTAGCAGAGATTGGTATCAGTGTTGTGATGCCACCTGGATAAAGAACAACTGTAGAAACCAGCAGCTTATCACTGCTCCCTCTCCAGCTCTTGGAGAAAGAACTTATTTTCCATTTCCCTGCCTATTGACAAGAAAAAATGTCATTTAGCCCTGATAATTATAGATAATGGTAGAGTGCACAGAGTTTTTAGAACATCTGCCCTTCAAATATACATCAGCCTTTCCAGATAATAAAAAAAATCCTTCTTGCTTGTCACAGCAGAAACAAAACCATCAGCAATTCAAATGCTGAGGAACTCACTAGTTCCTTGTAAGAGTGTAGCTGAAAATTACTGTTACCAAAACTATCTTAAGGAACTCATGGCACAGCTCAGGGTCTGGCAGTGCAGGTACCAGCAGAGACCCATAAAGCTGCAAGTAATGCCAGCCTCATATTCCACCAGGTGAATTAACTCTGCTCCTCAGCACTAGAACACCTACAATGCTTTCCTGTGGAATGAGTCACTGTGAGGTAAAACCTTGAGGCAGAAGTCCCACAAAAAGAAGGTTACCTCAACAGAACTTCTCCTTCAGATAGGTGAAATAAAAATTCAACACGATGACCCAGGTGGCCAAGAGGGCAAAGGCACACGGCTTGGAGAAGAAATAGTGCAGCCAGTAAGATCAGAGCAGTGCCCAGCACAGGGAATGGGCACTGCTGAGGCACCTCCAGTTCTAGGGGCAGTTTTGGGCCTGTCATGACAAGAAGGACATGGAGGGGCTGGAGCATGACCAGGGAAGGAAAACAGAGCTGGGGAAGAATCTGGAGCACCAGGAGCACCTGAGGGAGCTGAGGGGGAGCTGGAGAAAAGGAGGCTCAGGGGGGACCTTGTTACTCTCTAGAAAAGGAACAGAACAAGAATAAACATCCAAGTTGCACCAGGAGAAATTTAGAATGGATACTAGCAGCAATTTCTTCATAGAAATGGCTGTCAAGCATCCAAGCAGGCTGCTCAGGAAAGTGGATGAATCGCCATGCTTGCAGGTGTCTAAAAGATGTACATGTGGCCCCCAGGGACATGGTTTCGTGGTGGCCTTGGCAGTGCTGGGTTAATGGTGTGACTTGATGATCTTAAGAGATTTTTTCCACCCTCAACAATTCCGTGATTCAGCTCTTTCAGCCAGCTCAGCGTGCTCCACTGACTCTTTTTGCTGCCGTTTGCCTGGAGTTATGGTAGCCAGCCTATCCTGCAGGCACTGAAGCACTGGCAGGTGGCTCCTGGGAAAAGGTGACCGTGAGAGGAAAGGTTGAGGGCTGTGACTCAGAGCTCACATCTGGTACCTGTAGGAACAGATACATTTATGGGTGGAGACTGTGTACTGTGGCTGATTTTCCATGCCCATTAGAACAAGGGTGTGAGTCACTTCATCTGTGCAGCAACTCTCTTTCACAATGAAGTTCCATGCATGTAGAAATACACAGAGGTATTCTTTGCATACTGTGACATCTGAAAAAAACCCTGATTATTTCCTACAACAGGGAAACAACTACACAAGAAAAATCCTCAGACTATACAGACAGCTTCACCTTCCATTTCATGCTTAAAACTAGTACCTGCAGAACTGCAACTCAAGAGTTTCAAGTTAAACATTAACTCTTGCACAATTACTTTATGAAGACTTGAATATAAAATATCATTTAAGGGGGCAATGCTGCAACCCCTTGACCAACATTATCTCTTCCCTGCACGCCTGCTCCAGCAGGTTGGGCAGCAAGCTGGGTACTGCTAAAAACTGAATTTTGAGGAACTCGTCAGCCAGCTCACTTGGGATAGCACAAAGCAGAGCACAGGAATGTGCAGCAATGTCACTCAAGGCCACTTCTTCCAGCAAGCAGGGTCCTCTCTAATACGTTGTAACTGAACTCCTCCTCTTAATTTTTGTTATTTTGACCAGTTTGCTTTTTTTTTTTAAAGCATGAAGCCTCATGCACTAAGAGAGCAAGTAATTATATCATGTTAGCACCCTCCCTTAGGAAAAAAACCAACCAGTCGTACAAAGAACTTACCATAAAAATTCTAGAACATTTTTCATCTGCAGAAAAAAAACCCTCTAACAAAACATCCGCTGTCTAAAGTGATCAAATTAGCAAACTGAAATGATATTAACATTTTTGTTTTGGCATCTCATGAAGTGTTATTTTATGTTATGATACTACTGTCTATATGATTTATAAAAAGGCATCAAATTAATGTCATAGCTGACAGTGTAGGAAAAGTTTTACAGTATTTAGATGTTTTCAGAAGAAACTTGTGCCTTTTGACAGACATGCAGTCTTTGGATGTATACTTAATAGGTACCACAGTGATTGAAAAGGGAGAATTAATACTGTATTAATAATTTACTAAAACACAACAGTTGTCTCAAGAGGAAACAGACAAAAAACAAGATTACAAGTGCTCCATCCTTTGTTCCTTACTCGAGAAAAAAACCCAAGCAAACCACTCCAATTGTTCTTAGCTTTGCAAGGCCTGATTTATTGCCTGAATTCAGGGCTTTATTCAGGCCTGTCTCGTTCATGTGTTCAGCAGTGTGTGGCCAAACACACTGATGGGCATTCTGCCTTTCTGGCAACAGTTCTAAAGCTTTCATTTTACCTTTAAGTCAACACTTTCTGTTGAGAAGCTTTATGGTTTGCTGACTCTCAGGAATCTGAAGTTAGCAACACATCCTACTGGCTTTGTAAGAACACCCGACACTACAGGGTATAGTGCTTCCTCTTAAACCATAAAACCCCAAAACATTTGTGATTTGATGCTATAAAAGTCTCTGCATACCTGCCACACTCCCACAATTGCATTGGCTACTAATATAAGTAAGATTACAAAAGGCTCTACAAATGCTGTGATTGTTTCTTCACCTTCTTCAAACCAGGCCAGGACCTGAAAGAGAAACACAGTGATTTAAATTCCTGATTTACACAGACACCTTGCAAACTTCATGCCTGCTACGTTTCAACTGCTCAGACTTCAGCACTTTTGGAAACCCCTCAATCTACCAAGTTTGTAGCTCTGTAATTCATGAATGAGTTGGCAAAACGCAATGGAAAAGGAGAAAAAGAATCTTTACTAAAGTAGTACAAAGTTCATTTTAGAGGCCTCTCTTCTTTTAAAGGAGTAAGCTATTTATCTGGGAAAGAATTGCTACTGTTGCTTCAGAAGTAAAAGCAGAAGTTGTGACAACAGTTATGACAATGAAAAAAAATTATTTCATTACTGCATAAAACAGGACAGATTAGTTTGACCACTTAAAACACTAACACCTTGCCAGGATCTGCATTTTAAGCAAGTTAATTGCCTTTTACCAGTAACTTAGCCACACAAATGGAAACAGCTTTACAGGTTTTCAGTGAGTAGATACAAAAAATAAGCATCTACTTATTTAAACACAAGTACTGTCTTACTGAAGCATCTAAATGAATGGTATACCTGAAGCTGGATTGTAAACCAAGTAGCTGATAAAACTCAAAATTGGATTTTAAAAGATAAATCAAATTTGTGGACTTGCATAAAAGGCTCCACACAGGTTTTATTTTGATTCATTTTAAAAGTGCACTCCAGTTTTAGGCATCTGCCATTCACTTGACTTCAACATGTCAGGGCCTCTGCACAGTGCTGGAGTCACTGATGAAAAGTCAAGTTAACATGACCAGAGAGGAAGAGCATTTTCGTCAACATGTTGAGCAACAGGAAGCCTGGAAAGTGACAGTAAATAGGAACAACGTGTTGAGATAATTAGGGCTGGTAGTCAGGCAACAGCACTCTGAATCACTAGAAGACTGCAGCGAGCAAACTGTTACTAAAGCAAGCCCATGATTCCACCAACATGCTGCTCCGAGCTATTGCTCAATTGTGAGACACTCCAGGATGTCAAAAGGAAGGAGCAGCAGCATGAAAGCCTCAAGCTGAAAACAGACTGTCAAGCAAATCCAATGCAACAACAAATTTTTATTACAAAGGGATAAACTTGTAAGATCCAGGTTGTGATTAGTACGACTGCAACATTCCAACTGGCAACACAACATTTTGAGGGTCTGTGTAATCCCCCTGCAGAACAGATTTAGTTGGAATTTCTCCACACTGCTGCTCTCCAATCCCTGAACAGCTCCTGCCACAGGCCCTGCTGTCTGTGCTCACCCCACACACATCTCTGTGCCATGGGCAGCCTCCCCTCTGCACCAGAGCTGCTGCTGCCCGTGGAGCTACAGGAGAGGCCAACGGGGCATTTCCAGAGCTCTCGGTGTACACAAGGTCACACGCTGCCATCAGAAGCTGTTCCTTCCCTCCCTTTTTTATTGGAATTCTGTAGAGCCCACTTTGCTTCCAAACAAAGCAAATAAACTCAATTATGTTGTGATGTGCTTATCTGAGCAGGCACCTACAAGGTTAACTGGAATAAAGCATCTGCTTTACACAACGTTAAATCAGAATCTTCTCCAGTTTACGACCACATGTGTTGTAAAATAACATTGAGAAAGGCCACAGCTTCCAGAGGAAAGGGAAGGAGCTACAAGGACAGCAAGATCCAAGTATGTCAAGGAGACCCAAATTAAGTTTTCAAGGGATCTTTTCTTTCAATAAGTCATTATTTCAAAAGGAGCAGATGAACTCAAATTAGATATCCTGAGAGTATAGAGTCTGATGGTTTAAATCTTCACTGCTGTTTTTTTGATGAAATTATCAATCTGTGACAAGACTAAAGTGAAGTATCTGGTTAACCCTGGAAGCCAGCAATACACATATCTCTCTCCAGAAGTTTCTACACAATTACTATCAGTGGAACAATCCAAGCTCTAGTTCTAGAACAATTTAGTCAACATAAAAGCAACCAAATGCATTGCAAGTTCTTGGTTTTGTTATAGCACACCACAGCTATGTTAACACTTCATTTAGGGTATTTGTGATACATAACACATTCTGTAACAGATCAGGTTTATTATTTGATAGCAGCCTGAAGTTAAAAACAAAACAAAACAAAGCCAAGAAAAACAAAGAGGAAGTAGAACAAGCAATAACAAATATTTAACTTTGCATTTTTAGTAACAACAGACTATATTCTGAGGCCTGGTAAAGACCAGACAATTCTTGTCCAAGTCACTGAGTCCTTGTCAGAAAGTTTCCACTAGCACACTTTTAAGACCCTGGAGAGGTTTACAGTGAGAGATCTCATTTTTTTTTTCAATTTCTACTCAGAGGGGCCCCACCATGTTTCAGCCCTAATCACTTTAAGACTCACATGTAGAACAGCTTAATTTCCAGGTCATTGATCTCCAATGCTCTGGTCAGGCACTACTGTCAATAGGTAAAGTCACCATGTATTTAAGAAAGAGTAGGAAAAATAAGAAAAGAATAAGATAATTGCTCAAGAGAAATGCAAGCCTAAAAATATAAGGGAAATAATAGCAAGACATGAAAGACCCATATCAACAGCCAACATAAGCAGCTTAAAGAACAACTTTCATTCAGTATATTTGCTTTAGGGCTGCCAGAGCTATGGCTTGCAGAGCATATTTTAAACAAAACTTAATGGGGTGGACCTGCAGGACTCTGAGGCAAAAGACACACAATGACAGGCAAACAGCACTCGGGTATTTGTAAGAAGGGGGCAGGGGTACAATGCCAAAGTCGGCCAGCAATGAGGTGAGCGCTGATGGAAGTGGTTGAAACTGCCCAAGTGCCCTGACAGCTTTTTCCATTTCTACAAGTGAAGTACCTCTATTGTCAGGGAAGTTATGGAGACAAGTGACCTCAGATGGCCATGTATCATTAAGTAACAACAATTGAACTGGAGAATGGGAGTTTGGAGACAGAACTGTGTTGCCCAGCAGGCTGTACCCGCTCACCACTAACAGAGGAAAAGCAAACACTTTGTTGTCAGCAACCAAACGGGGATTTTTGTTTGGTTTTCATTCTGACAATGGAAACTTAGAAGGAAGCTGGGAGAGGTAAGATCTCATCCCCACAAAAAGAAGCACTGGATTAATCAAAGCAGGTTATACAAAACACATGGACTGCGCTTAAGAGTTCTCTTCTCACAGGGTAATGTGATTTCAGTTGTAAGATATTTTGGACAGAGTATCAACTACTGCTCAGAAACTCCTCTTTTAGTGATTTCTCTTTTCAGTACTAATTAGCTTAAAATTAGGCAGATGCAAACTATTTCAGTAGTCCTGTTCCATTCATGTCAGTTATACTGAACACCAGGTAACATTAAAGAAAAACCTCCCAATTTCGGTTCTGTGATTCAGTAGAAATTTTTGTCTGCTACACAAGGTCAGGGGAAAAAAAATCTCAAACACAAACCAACACATCTTGACCACATGTATAAGCACAAACTTAAAAATTTCAGTGAGTTCACAGACTGTAACCACACATGTTACCCATTAAGATGTTACTCCGCATTTCTGAAAATAAATATATTGTTTATTATTGCAATGAGAGGAGAAAAGACACCCGTCACCCACAGCTTAATTTGTACAACATAAAATGGAATCACAATGACTTCTCACATTTTTATCACCTCTACCCTCATGCTAATGAGTAATCTAAGTTTAGCTAAAAGCATGTCCGTGTCACGTTATACAGCAACTCTTATCTTGTGCCACACACTCACTGCTGCTGACCTTAACAGGTAGCTTTTGGGGTGATTTCAGGGCAAAACCTGCAACACTGTTACTGACACATCCTACTTCCTCCAAGAAGACCTTCACTCACCTTTTACCACAAACTAGGTTATACTCATGCTAATTTACAGGCTATTAAAATCTCCAGGCTAAAGCACCGTGTATTGTTTTAATCTAAACACAGATATCCACTATTAGAAAACATTCTCAGAACATTCACTTCTAAGTCAGCTTAGGAATCAAAGGAATAACTGAGGGGAGGGAATGCTCTTAGGATGCTGTACAAATCATTCGAGTTTTGGTAGAGTTTATAGCCTACGTTGCACCTTGTAGGAGGAAATCCACACTGTGTGATGCAGAGCTGAGACTGCAGAGTTCAGCACACACCACTGCTTAAAGCATCCTCACTTCACCAAGGAATTATTCTACCTCAGATGCAGTTAACGTTTTGCAACCTGTCAAAATCATTTATACAGCAAAGCAAGCTGTTCTTTTCAGTAAACACTGCAGATCACAAGTATCAAGAATTAAAAGCCATGAATACACTCCACGGGTTTATTTCTGCAGAGGCTTCACAGATCCAACAGAAGACCGAGATGAGTCTATTCACAGATCCATTTACCCACCATCAGAAATTATTTATACTGTCTCTCTTCAAATGCCATACTTAAGGCTTTCACTAAGCAGGCACATCTCTTACAGCAGTTCTGACCTGGAATGTAGGACACGGGATCCACAGCCCACAAACACGCAGCATCTGACCCCGGCAATCAGCCTGCCTGACACAGATTGAGCCGCTGCTCTGAGTTACTTCACTGACACGTACCTGACAGGCAGCGTGGGAGCAGAGGGCACAAAAGGCACTCTGAACACAAGTTTATACTCTGCAAAAGAGGGGATGTTTCTGCACAAAACCTAATGCAGGTCTCAGCACTCAGTGTGTTACTGTGCGGGCAGTTCGAACAGCGATAAACTAATATGATTTATGACTGCAACACAACCACCATAAAAACTCCCTCAACACACACAAAAAGAAATTATCTATGTACTTCAAGATCCTCTCTCTCATATCTGAACCTCAATTTTTCTAAACTGACAATGTACAGCTGGCCAAGAACACCAGAAATTAGGTGATGTAATTACATCCTATTTTTGCAGTAATGCAATCCTTGTATCAACACATCCAGTGGTGCTTTACTGCTACTACAAAAGTCTGTATTATGCTTTCATCGAGAAAAAGTATTAAAACCTAAGAAAAACAGACAACATGATCACCTTCTGAACAAAGAAAACACCAGAAACAAACACAAAAGGGAAGAGCTTTCAAAGTATCAAAACTATAATATATACACGGGAAGGTTTACTTTTAATCAGAGAAAAATCTTTACTTCTAACATCAATTTAGTGTGCTTCTGTAACTCCAAAATAGGAGACAGAAAAGGCAGAGCAGCAGCCCAAGGTCATGTACCATGTCAGCTGCACAGAAGCAGAGAACCCAGATCTATCCCACACTCCATTAGACTACAGTCTCCTCTTAATTAGACAGGAAAATTAACCATACTGAAAAAAGCAACTGAATTCAGCTACTAATCAAGTTTTCCACGAGGACTCAGCAGTGTATGTTCTATGACCTCTGTCAGTCTGGTCTCATACTTACTCAGACTCAGCAATCAAAGCTTTAGTTTGGCAAATCTGATTTTTCACTTACTTGTTTATAATAAAAACAACTAATGCACTTTGGCATGGAAGGCTAACAAACTTCTGTGCTGTCATTTGTCTCATGAGATGACAGAAACACTCCTGACTTTTCAGGAACAAAAAGACATCCCCTTCTCACCCTCTGTGAGGAAAAGGGGAAAGAGGAGGGGGAAAAAAAAGAAAGAAAAAAAGCTTTTGAATGAGTGTTTATTCAATTTTCAATAGCCAGCCTGATTTCCTCTCCAGGAAGCAGAGGAGTGAGTGAAGCACATCTGTCTCCATGGTCAAGACTGATGTCACCAGCCACTGCTCAGCTGGTACTGGTGAATTACAGACCCAGAGGCCTCTGGAAGGTGTGGGGAGAGCAGATCCCCAGCACAGCACAAACTGCAGCACCAGGGCAACCCTTCCCCCACCACACAACAGCTCCAGAGCACATTCTCCTCTGCCCATCCTAATTAGCTTGCCCTTAGCTAAAGAGTCACCACAATTTCCACTCCCCTTTAAGAGCTGCAGCATTTATTTTTTTTTTCAAGTAGTTAATTACAACTCCAGGGCAAAGTCTACTGTAAACTTTTACTCCCTACCTAAACAATTTAATATTCTGCAGGCCTTTTTTCTATTGTCCAGCTCCCCAAGAAATACAGCCTTCACCTTCCTTCTCTAAGTCTTCACTCTGTTTTCTAGTTTTTCAGCAAGCACACACCATTTACACATAATGTAAAAAGATTGCCTAATCATGCTTTTGTTGGAAAAAAAAAAAAAGCTAAAAATGTTCTTGTTCTTTTAGTCCTGTATGCAAAGCAAGATGTCCATTTAATGACTTGAGTATCCAAAGGTCAGTTACCAAATTTGGTCAACCATGGTGCCATCACAGCCGTCAACATTCTTGTCACTGTCAAAAGCAACAACTGTCACCTTGCTATTATCAGGAAGGGAAGGCAACTGGAATATTTGCCATGGAGATTCTATTTCCAGTCTGCATTGCATCCAAAAATGTCTTCCAATGGTTATACATTGAGCTTGATAAAGATTAACCCAAAGGCAAGAAGAATGTCCAGTTAAACGCTTACTTACTCAAGGTTAGTTTTCAAAGCCAACAGCAGCATTGGGAAATCCCATCTCAAATAAGCAAACTGGGTTGAATGAGAAGCACTTTTTAAAATACCTGTCTAGTGTAGCTCTGTACCTATGACTCATGCAATGAAAGACTCCCTGAAATTTTTGTTGGCTAGCACACAGAAACCTGGTCACAAGGAACTAATTTAAGAGACAGCAATTTTGCATCTATTCAGCAAGAAAGAATAATTTCAGTATGTACAGGTCATATACACTGGAATATGTCACTGCCATACAGAACCCTAGGAAATAAACAAATAAATAAATCATACTTACAAAAGATATGCAAGCGGCCAGCAACAAAATTCTAACTAGTAAGTCTTCAAATTGTTCAATCACAAGCTCGAGTAAGGTTTTTCCTGCAACATGTAACAAAGCCATTGAGTCATGCACATTTACAAAAATGAATTATCAACAAGAATTAGCAGAAGATTTCATAACCATACTCACCCTCCTCTGCCGGCAGCTCTGTCAGTGGAAGATTTTTCCAGGAAGCATGTCAAAGAAAAGAAATCATCGAAGAAACACATTAGAACATTATCAGGCATCCACACCAGATATTCTTCCTGAATTGCACACTCAGCTGGGTTGGATTTGACAGACATACTGAAAGCCCCTTTAAGGTGGCTCTTTTCACCAGAGCATGTGAATGGGCCTGAGAGTTTTGCATTTTAAGACACATAAAGGTTCGCGGGAATGTGCCAAGGGTTATAATTCAGCCAAGTCATCACTCCAGCCAGCTGTGGGACTTCTGCTGTTGCTGCACACAAAGGGTCAAAGGCTCAAAACGCTTTTCAAATGCTTTCTGACAAAGCCTTTCCTCTACGTTCACTTCAAAAAAAAACCCACAAGCCATCAAACTTGGTTCAAAATATTTCAGATTCTTTCCTCCATTTTAAGGGTATGTCCTTATTTCTGCTCTCCCCTTTATGCTCCTACAACTAGATTTAGTAGTCCAAGAGGCATAAAAGCAATGTTAAAGCTAAAAAAACCACCTCCACCGTGTAATCTCACAGATTTTCATTTTTACACAACGGCAAGGGAGTTTAAACGGGACTAGGGCAGCCAAGCAGTGAGGATTAAAAAAATTGACTGAATTTTGTGTCCCGACTGGAGAGAATATAAAATCAGGGGCTGAGAGGCGCTAAAAAGCTGGAAAAAATGAAGGTCAAGACGGGCAAAAAAAAAAAAAAAAAAAAGGCAAATCCTAAACACCAAAGCGCTTCATTTCAGAATGGAAGAAGGTTTCCCACCGTTACAGTGAAAGGGAACGGAGGTGACACCCCCCCATCCCCAGAGCAGCCCTGCGAGCTCGGGATTGAAAGAAACCCACGAGGTGGAGTTCAAGTCAGCCATCTTCTCTCCCTCGCTCCTATTCCGGGTCCTGGAAGAGATGCCGGCTTTGCCAGTGCACACGCGTTAGGCCTCGCACAGGGCCCCGGCAAGGATGAGGGAGAGGAGAGAGGGCTGGGAAAGGGAGCAGAGGGGAAAGAGGGCGAGCGCCGGCGGCAGCATCCCCGCGGCGGGGCCGCCTCACCTACCGTTGGAACCCCATTTCTCCTTCAGCTTCTTCACTTGCTCGAGGCTGAGCCCGGTGCTCTCGTTGACGCCGAAATAAGCCAAAACTTCCTCTACAGTCTTTGTGTGCGCGTTCTCCATGGCTGGGGCAGGGAGCAGCAAATGGTGCCGTGCCTCGCCTCTTCCTCCTCCCTCTCCTCCTCCTCAGCGGCGGCGGGGGCGGCGGCGAGACCCCTCCTCAGCCCTCACCACCCCCGGGCTATCACCATAGACCCTCTCCCGCAGCACAGGAGCCCGAGCACACCTCTCTCTTCGCGGAGGAGGCCGGGAGGGGCAGGAAAAAAAATTAAAAATTAAGAAAAAAAAATACGGAAAGCCGCCCTAAGAAAAAAAAAAATTAAAAAAAAAAAAAAAAGCCCCCACCCCCTCTCACAGCTCCGAGGGAGCCGAGCCGCCTCTTCGGCGGGGACGAGGGACTTCGGGCGGGGAGCGCGCGGGCCCCCGGAGCCGCTGTCGCCTCAGGGCCCTGCGGGGATGGGCCGCGTCCAGGTGGCCGAGCGGCCTCTCCGCTCGCCTCAGCGGCTCCGAGCCGCCCCCGGTAACGGAGGGTGATAACGGCGCGGGGGAGAAAGAAGCCGCAGCTGCCCCGCTGCCCACGAAGGGTCAGTATCGCCCCCTTCCTTCCTTCCTTCTCTAGCAGCCCGAACCGCCCCCCCGGCCGGCTCAGGCCGCTGTCGCCGTCACGGCTCGGGCTCCCCCGCGCCCGCCGCTCCCTCCGCTCGCTCCGGTCGCACAGCGGCGGCGGCGGCTCTAATGTAACTCGGGGGCCGCCCGGTGCTCTCTCGCCGCCGCGGCATGTGGACGCCGCTCATTGGCGGGGCTGGGGCGCGGGGCGGGCATCCTGGCGGTCCCGCCCGCGGGGCGGAGGCGATGGCTGCGGCGCGGCCCCTGCGCAGCGCGGTCCCGCTGCCGCCCGTGGCCCCG
>VZUI01034468.1:0-45213 GCA_013401135.1 Cettia cetti
TTGGGACAAACCAACTGGGGAGGCACAGGGGGACAAAGAACCAACCATCAGGGTACAAGGAACCCAACTTCATACATAACAAAGCCATAACTTGGATAAATCTGTGCCGCCACATCACAACATTTTTCACACATTTTTGGTGAGGGGAAAAAACCCACCCTCCTTTCACAACTCCACAGTTCTCTTAGGTTATTTCTATCTGTGTGTTGCCAGTTAATTGTTTGGAATTGAATTTCCACTTTTGCATTTAATGATAGTGCTGTCTGCTTTTCCTTGTACACCATCAGTCACAAGAAGATACAGCAGACTCCACTTTTTCTGTGACCAGTTATCACCTCCACAAGCAACAATACTATGACCAAAGAATGGAACAACAAGGACATGTATCTAAAACATTAAACATACCAAAGTATGAATATGGTATTGGAAATCCACAGTGTATCAGAAAAATTAATTCAGTCCTCCAGTATTACATGACATTATGGATAGAGAGTACTCACAATACAGTTTGAATCTGCATCTCATGAGTGTTCCCTCCTATCTTCATAATTCTTGAAAAGCCAATAGATAGCACCTTACCCTGCTCCCAAAACCAAGGCTATTTAGCTCTTTAGCCCCTTGCAGCACTTGGCAGCACACATACCATCTCCTTTAAGCAGTGCCAGTTTGTTAGTGATTCACTTCAGTGCTAAAGCACAAGAGGTAAAATATCTTATTAAATCAAAACTATTAGATTGTTGTTCTATCGTAATTCAATCTCAACCATTTTCAAGGCTCTAATTAGTCCCTAAATTACCAAACTTAATTTTCCCATTGCAGAATCAAATTCTGCATTTTCTATTCATCTGTGTATAAAATATTTACACGTATCCTTCTGCTTATTTTTAAATATTTACACACAAACACACATTACTTTTTGTAACACCATGGACACTTTGTTCTCTTTAAGAGAAGGGCCAGCTCAGGCAAAATTGATGTGAATTTCCATACAAAGGTTCAGGACAGCTGTAAGTCACAAAACCAGGATTATAAGAGTCACAAGTGAGCTCAGAACCAGACTAAAGGGGACACACGATTTCAAAATCAAAATGCTGACTGCTGAAATGGACCATCTTACATTCCCTCCACCCTTGAATCATTTCTTCCTGTATGTTTAGAATGTTCTTTTTCTGAGAATACTTGTTATTTGCAGAACAATTTCTGAAATAATAGAGATTATCAATTCCTGGTTTATCATTTCCTAATGGATTAAGATAGCTGATACTCAAAATTTGAGTTATACAGGCTGGCCTTTTTATTGTGTTCCAGGACAATATTGCAGATCATCAATTCCTCTGGTTTTTCCCTATCAATTAACATTTATGGTGATTCTTCCCTGAGCCAATCTTGAACAGTTGGTGTTTTATTACTAGGCAGTTTCTTCTGTTGTATTTTTTATATGTGCCAATGGAAAGCAAAGAAATATGATCTCTTTAAAGGAAATCTCTTGAGTGATATAAAAATCTATTGTAACTGCTTCAACAAACTTCATAGAACAGTAAATCATCTAACAATTTAAAATTTTTAAAGAATATTTGAGAATATAATTTACAATCAAATAGGTGGCTATAAAACCTCCTCAAAAGTATCACAATACAAAGTATCACTCAACATCCATTAAAAAGAGGTAGATGCAAGGATTTTTAGAATTTCTTGCAATTCCAAAACTTTTCTTTAGAACTGCAAATTTTCCCATTGTATTCACTGCATACAAGCTGCCAGTATGTGTTTTTCAGGAATTAAAAAAAGGTGTAATTTTTTGAGCTGACACTACACTTATCAAAACTATTTCACCTACAGAGGAATTTATACTGACTTACATAGAACTTTGTGCTGACAATTCTGTACCTGTTATTATTTCACTGTTCTCAGGCAGTGACATAGAGGAGATTTGTCTCCTTGTCTATATTAACAGCACGTGATCAACGAACAATAATAGGTCACATAAGTATCACACAGTTGAAGTACCAATACACTTAAAACCAGGCAAGTATTTGGGCCGAGGTCCTTCAGGAAACACCTACTGTCTTTAAAAAGCTGCAACAAATGTTAAAACTTGAGCTTCAGAGAGATTGGCTGTTATGCTGAATAACAAAAGAACTTTACAGAAAGTCATCACAAACAAACATATTTGCACTATGAATAGTAACCTAAAAATTACATGCTCTTGTAGTTTGATACACCAGCTATTCAGAACAGAGTGGAAAACGTGCTTCCCATATCATTTGAAACTTTCCAAATTATGCCACTTTACTGACTTACAGATTTCAAGCAAGAGAAACTACATAAATGGGGAGCCACTTGTGGATCTTATGCCAAGATGAGCCTTAGCCCTGCAGTTTCATTTCTGAGTTACTGTGTCTGATTATTCAGCAAGGTGAGTTTGTGTAACATTAACAAACTGGGATTTAGTCTCTACAATGTCAGTGAAGTCTGGTGTGAGCATGCATTTCCTCAAAAAGCATGTTACAGATATTTTTCTGAGCAACATGGACATAAGGAGTCTTTCCTTTCAAGAGCTAGAGGCCAGTGTTGAAAGAATGGTATTACTACACAAGATTGTAACAAAAATTAGTACTACAAATGTGAAATAGTTCTCCTTGGCAAGGAACAGACGCCAAGAGATGTTCTTTACTACTTCAACCCTGAAAGAAATTCAAAATTTGGAACACAAATTCTCATAAAAGCAAATACAAATAACTGCACCATTTCTCTTTGGATACTCTGCCCTGAAAATCAAATCTGCATCGACAATTACTTAGAGATTCAACTATATGATGCATCCACAAAATGTTAAATAGACTGGATCCATGCAGCCACACCTGCTGAAACTCCTATTGCAAAGGAAATGCATAGATTTATTCCATGAAGGCCTTACCTATGTAAAAAAATTAAAGGAAATAACATTGCTTATCTTGAAATGCATAAAATTATCATATTACTGGCATGAAAAATTTAACAGCCTTTAAAATGGGTTTATTTATTTCTACAGTTATTGAATCTCTACCTTACAATTTAAAACCTCACTTTGAAATCATCAAGGCTAAAATTTCAATCATTTGGGTTTTCTTAAGAGAAAGTAAGGTTCTCAAGTCATCCAATTTCTCTGAGACCTGAGGAATTAAGAAAAACAGCCCATAATTGTGAATTTTATAATAAAAGAACTGTCAACCCAAATGATCTCGGTAAGGGAAAAATTAAGAAAAGGCCCACAGGGAGATGAGATGCTAAAAATGTAATAGAGGAAACAGGGGCAAAAACCATCAGGGAAAGAATCTTATGTAACTTAGAGCAGTCTGACCTTAATAGCATTGTTTAAAGAGACATTAAAGCTTATTGGTTTTACACCTCAACCTATAACAGCACTTAAATAAAAATAGGTCTTCTAGCACACTCAAGTAGCTCCACTGAAATAATATTTCTGGGTAGCAGCTCTGTATTTTTTAGATATTCTTATGTACTAAAGTCTAGCTTGCTTCCTTTCATTAAAACTTACTAACTTCTCCAAGTATGCCTTTCATTTTTTTGGATGATAAGGAAATAAAGAGCCTGGTGAAACAGACACCTGTGTGGAAGGATTAGATCCCACTTTGTACCCAGGGAGCATAAAACTTTGTGTTAGGTTTGGGCACTGGCATTACAAGGATGGAATAACAGCAAGCAATAAAAACATATCAGCCCCTGCAAATGAATATTCCATGTTTTGCCCTTCCTGCCACACACAGGTCTGGTTCCCTGTCCTTACCACCACTATCCCAACTACAAGACAGTGTCTGTCCATGCATCTCTTCCCTCATTATTTAATATACATTCTTCATCATGGTTTTCTTGCTGTTTAAAGTACTACTTAATGTGTTTCCACAGGGTATTAACCAGCTGCATTCAGCACACATAGTGAATTCACTGGAACAACTTATTACCATATTAATTTTTATTTTGTCCTTGCCCTAGTCTCAAACCAGTAGTTTTGTTTGGAATGCCTAACATGACTTTGGAGCACACTTTTCATTTCCACACAGTCTCCTATCGCTCATCTGTTCCCTAAACATTACTTCTGCCATGCTGGCTCAGTGAAATTTTAACATGGCATCAAGAGGGCAGGAGGAAAAATGCAACACAGCCTCAACTAGCACACAAGCAATTTTTTTCTTGCTTGTTATTAAGACCTGATTAAAACAGGTACAAGAACCATCCACTGAGGATCTCCCTGACAGACATTTTGAAACACCCTTATGGTCATCATATCTGGCATCCTCATGGGAGTTTCCTGATTCTATAGAAAAGAAGGAGGTTGTACCCCTTGAATTAATTCTGATTTGTCTCCAGACAAAGTGATGTGGGCAATTTTGTTTTCTGTTTATCTTTCCTCATCATTGAGCAGGTACCAGTATGACTGTTCTTAAGACCTGCTTTACTAGAAAGTAGCAAACTTTCTAGTGTTTATTAGACACAAACTCTTGTGACAGAGTTGGCAAGAAACAAAATCAAACCAAATCTGCAGGTTGTCCATGAGATTTCTAACTTTGGCTGGAGCCTCTCTCCATTTATGTATAATTATTA
The DNA here is from genome assembly GCA_013401135.1 of Cettia cetti. Classification (NCBI taxonomy): domain Eukaryota; kingdom Metazoa; phylum Chordata; class Aves; order Passeriformes; family Sylviidae; genus Cettia; species Cettia cetti. Next base: position 4,600 of record VZUI01034468.1, read on the forward strand.
TTGTCATAAGGTTCAGTTCTTTCACACTGTATTTATTTTCACTGTACCATAAGTCACCAGAAATGTCAGACTCATCCAAAATTGTGCATTACATTTGGCTTATGCAGTCTTATCTTTGCATTGAGAGGTCTCCAATTCAGAATCTGCATGTTATTACTTGAGTCTAAGACAATATTATTACATTTTCCAGAGATTTTTATTTTATTCTTGTCCAATTCCTTCCTTTAATTATTTTAAGCCTATTTCTCTTTGATCACAAAAGATTCATTTTGATCTCTTTTGTTTAAATCTATCAGGGTTTCTTCTCCTCTGCAGGAGTACAGTACCAGGTTTTCAGGACTCTGTAATTTCTCTGCTACTTTATTGAATTCTAAGTTTCTGCAGGGGTTATTTTGGGGGGGTCGTTTTTTGGGGGTTTTTTTGTTGGGTTTTTTTTGTTTTTGTTTTTTTTGTTTTTTTTTTTTGTTTTTTTTTTTTGTGGTGCATGCCATGGTTACTTGCTTTAATTGTTCTTTTTCCTGTATTATTTATACCCCCACATGACAGTATTGTAAATCTAATAACACTTAAATTAGATCACTATGGGTCACTGGTACACCTGCTAAACTGAAATCTTTAGGTCAACGATTGGAAACTAAATGAGGACTCTTCAATCTTGCTGTCCATTATAAAATTTGAAAACAGTATTTGTCATCTGACTAGTATGCAATTTCCAACACTAACATAACTCTTTTTCCTTTTTTACTCTTTTAAGAATTAGAATTAGCTGTTTTCTCCACTTTAATACTATTGATTCTTTTCTTTATAGCCTCCTTGAGCTGGTCATTTCTAATCCATTTCCTCCAGCAAAGGCTGCAAATGTTCTCTCCATTTGCTATAATTAAGCTTTAATTAACCCATACACATTTACACCAAATGCGGTGCAGTCTCCTTCCATGAAGCTATAAATGGGTGTCTTAGCTTGCTGTAATACCCATTAGGCAGCCGTGACAAAGCTCCAGATAACACACTACATAATGTCATGTCTGTATTTCAGTCACAACTTCAGAACTACTACACTCAGTAGCCATTCCTAACACTGTGTCTTGATTTTTTTTATCCCTAGCAGAAAAGGAAAAAAGTTAAAAAAGGATGGTGTCAGGGTAGAGAACTACAAACCTATAAAACTAAAGTAGGAGTGGGCTCTTTAAGAGAAGGGCAGAAGATGAGGGGATTTGTGAGGAAGAGCAAAAAGACATTGTAAGCAATCTGACTGTCGAAAGACAGACTTGCAAAAAGCCCTCCAAGACTGCTTCTCTAAATTAAATGCTTGCACTAAAAAAAACCACAAACAAACAAAAAACCCAAAAAAACCCCCAAAGAATCCCTCCACCAAACAAAATCCGAAACAAAAAGCAACCCCCAAAACCCATACCAAAACCAAATAACCAAACTCCAACCAACAACCTCAAAATCAAACACAAAAACACGCATTCATTAAAAAAAATGTGATTACATGAAAACTAACATATGCACTTCCTCTACAAATGTTCTGGGTTTGAATTTTTCATATATAAAAGAATAGATGAGGTTCAGTCTCCTCTTTGTATTCTATTCAAGACCAGGTATCAAGCCTGTTGCAGAAAGTGCCTTCCTGGTCATTTTAGATAAGGGTGTTAATCATCCCAGCTCTGCAAGTAATAACAATAGTCTGCTTTGCAATGGTTGCTCACTGAATATTGAAGGACCTGAACTTGCTGTTTTAGTCTGAGTATGAATTGAATCATTTTAGTTTTGATGACCCTTGCTCAAAGCATTTTTGCAAATCAAGAATATGCTGCAGGGCTCCAATCTCTTTGCTTATGCCCCTCTCTATATATGTACATGCTTTCCCTTGAATCCAGTCATAATAACTCATATATAAATTTCTCCAGCTTTGCAGACGCCAATGACAGCAAGATGTGGGTTTGCTTTTATATCAGATAATTCTATTTTATATATTGGGCTGGTAAAAAGGAGAGAGGTTACATGGAAATAAAGCAGCTCACACAAATCAAGGTATACATATGCCCTTTTGCTGGAAAAGATGTGGAAGGAAAAACTAATCCAGAGAAACCTGAAGATTCTCAGTCTCCGTAGTTATCACTGCCTAAAAGCAGTGCCTCACTCTGTTATGCAAGGATTCAAAACCAAATGCACCCATTACAACTTTGCCAGCCGCTATCTCATAGCAATTGCATTTTAAAACGGCATGTCATCTGACAAAAATAAAGGATTACATCTTGCTCAACCCCAGAGGATTTAGGAAATGCTTTCTTACAGCCAGATTGGGGCTTTTTGTTTTGTTCATCTTGGATTACAGTAATTCTTTGTTTGCAGATTTGCCAGCATCATTTTTTTACAGATCTTGCAGGAACAAAGCACAATGAGAAAAATCTCCACTTGAGGGAACAGGATGCCTGGTGTAGCTGCTCTGTACCAGCATTTTATCCTGCAGTCATTTGAAAATTGCTTTTGGTACTCCTCATTCATGATTCTGATATGCCCATGACTGATATACTGAAATGAATATCCTAAATTATATAGTTCCTACTATTTCCTAGGCCAAGTAAGTACCACACACTGGGAAAATAAGATACCAGAGAAAAAGCAGTTGTGTAATTTCTTCTAATATTACAGAATTTCCTTCTTAAATATCCCAAGCTTAGCTTATCTCTATATATTTGAGAAGTGCTACATCATAATACTGCAAAGAAAATCCAGTGAAGGTTGTTAGAAATCGCTGAAAACTAATAAAGTAATAAAAAAACCTGAAGCACTGTAGTAATGCATTGGAAATCATAGGGAAAAAACTCCTACTTTATTTGACTTATTGGTGATTCCCCCACTTCAGACCTGCAAGATTTGATTTTTCAGGTAATTTGAATCCCATCGTCTGGACTTGGAGTAAATTTCTACCTTAGAGTCTATTGCTTGGGTCAACATTAAATATTATTTTATGTATTAGATGTTGATGTCTTCTCAGAAATATTGTAAATGATTCCACAGAAAGTTTTTATCTCATTCCCATCCTGATTTACTTGTACTTTATGCATACTTTGTACTTATGCAAGGGGTTGTAAGAGATGCACAGGAAAGAAAGATATAGAGCCCTGAATCTAATTTTCCTCTCACAACTTACTGACTCCAGACCTACATGAAAATCACACAGAAACAGTGAAAGTCAGGTTTCCAAAAGATTATGTAAAGTCTCATGAATGCAACAGGTCTTCTAACCAAAGTGCTATTTTTTTATATTTCAGTAAGACTGAATTATTTAATACATTTTAAGGCTATTACTATTACTCTTGCATATGCTAAATTCTTCCATGGAAACTTGTGCTTCTGAAATCAGTAGGGCTTTTCTAAAAATTACACCCTGCAGATATTGTTTCCATTGTTTGTACATGACTGAGTTTGTGTTTAAATTCGTGGTTTGGTTCATTGTGGTGGTTTTTATTTAGATGATCACTGGATAATTAATTTAACAGATTAAAGAATTAGATAGGTAAAACTTCTCTAAAATTATTCACATGGAATTATAAGTGCATTGTACAAAAAGTAAATAGTAGGGATTCCCTACTAATTGACAATCTTTGTTTTTTCATGGGCCAGGACATGCAAGAGTGGTGGAAACTTACAGACCCAAGGCAGGAAAAGAGTTACAAAGTTTCCTGAAAAAGTGAAATATTTCAAGAGAAATTGTTACACAGTGATTTGCAGAATTCTATATATATTGTAATTAACTAGGAAGAAAAATGGCAAAATTAACTGTAGCCTCACTTGAGACTTTTTAAAATTAATTTTGATTTTTTTTTGTCCTGTTTTGATTTTAAATACTCCTTTTAACAGTATGAAGTACCACATAAATACTCTGGTAGTATTTTCACAGCCAAAAGAACATTTTTTTTAATATCCTGGAGTACCAGGACAACCCAGGGACCCCTAAAATTTATGGTTGCAAAACAGTCTTTCCCTCCAGCTGTAATTAAACAGAACACTCTGTAAAATAATACTAATTAGAATTTTTGCTTTGTGTTGTTTATCATTTGATGTATTCTTATTTATTCAACAGCACATGAAACTGAGCTTACCATGCCCTCCTCTCCATAACAGAATACAAACTGAGACTCTGCCAGAACTAATTTTAGACATGACAGAATGACTAACAGTGGGAAAGGAAGCATTTTTTCAGGGAACCAGACACTTTCCATTCCAGAGGTAGCTTCCTGCTACAGTTTTTGGAGAATACATGCACTTTTGGAGCCTTAAATAGCATGTGTCTTCCAGGTATAGTTGAAATAGAAAATTATAAAAGTGATGAAGAAATATTTTCCTGGGGAGTTTTCATGTAATTACTTTTCAACAGATTGATTTCTCAAACTCACCCCTGCCTCTGCATCAGGCTGTCCAAATGTTATTATTTATTCCTCTAAACAAATCCCTTCCTACTAAATCTATCACTATGGACATTTTCTTAAACAGCTTCATCAGCTTTTCTCCTCTCCTTTCTGAGAGGAGTCCTCTGAAATGGACTGCTCATCTAAGGCTGCCCCCTGTATCCCAGGCAGTGCCTTGTTCTACCTATGCTCTCCACCAAGCCTTTATTTAAAATCTATACAGTAGAATCCAGGAAGGGTGGAGTGGTGAGAACAGCAGCAGAAGATTCTGAGTACCAGCAGCACTGAGCAAGTGTGACCTGCCGGTCCAGGAATTACTGCTCCCCAGAGCAGCGAGTCAGGAATAGCCAGGAGCACACACTTCTGCCTTGCTAACTGGTGCTACCCCTGGGCTTTCTATCAGTTGGTTTCTTCTGTCTTTCAAAGCAAGTAAAATACTCAGGTCTGGAACAATATCCTCACCTACTTTACACAAGCACTTTTTAAATGTTTCGAGACATACAAATGGTCTTTATTACAGGGAAGCCTCTTTTGTTGCTATATAATGACAGCTGATTCATCTTATTTGTCAAGTTAAAAGATTTAAGAAAAGTTATCTCTCTATATATTTCTTGGATATGAGGCTTTTGCTTGGCAAAGAAAAGAATCTCCCCAACAAGTTACATGTTTAATGAGAGAGAACATTTATTTCTGCAACCTCCCCAACACATTATGTAGGCTGCATTTGAGTAGTAGAATCCCACAAAGCCTTAGCTCTTTAAAATGCAACCAGAATCCCTTTTGTGTCATGTTTACTTCCCGTTATGAGCAAAAAGGGAGCTGATGGATAGATGCACTGTAAAATATCATTCAAATGTCTTTTTCTATGTGACAAAGCAACACTGAAACAACAACAACAAAAGCCTAATGAAAAAAAGAGAAAGAAAAGAAGTAACAGATTTGTAGGTCAGCTGGAGAGGAGGTGTGGCTTCCTTTTACAAATGTGTTTGCAGGAGGATTGTTTGAGGAATAGAACTTATTAATGGGACTACAAGTTTCCTGTGGTTTCCTGACTGACTGCCCAGAAAGAATGACTGCAACAGGGGAGCCTTTCTTCATCTGATTATACCTGTGCATGCATTGCCAAGTTGATAGCATAAGCAAATAGAGGCTAATGTTTTAGGTCTCCATTGTGGATGAACACTCCACAACGTCTATAGAACCAGATGCTTCTTTGTCTTCCTTCTCCTTGAACACGTGGGATTAATCTCCTGGCGTAAGTAAGTACTGGCACAAGCCAATGCCTGCCTGCTGCACACTGAGCTGCCAACAAGCTCTAGAAACTTGGCTAGTAGCAGAAGCAGGTTGCTCAAAGAGCAAAGAACTGAATTCATGAAAATGGTGAATCTGCTGTACTGCTTGATTCTCCTGGGTCCCTCTGTTGCTTTGCATATTAATCTTTATTGACAGTTTTGTAGTTTCTATCACCTTCCAGATTCCTGCCATCCATAGTGTGCTAGTTCCCTTGCAAGCTGTCACAAACTAGCAAGTAACCTTAGGAAGAAAATTCAATCACAAAACTGGGGGGGGAAGGTAAACTGCAGCTTGTTCTCCCTTCCTGCAGGACAGATGCGACTTTGACACCTTCATAATTTCACGTCCACCATGAGAGCTGCTTTCTATTCAGCCCCAAACCTCCTGATGGCTCCTGCTGCCTACAGCTTGACTCTCACTCAAGTTCATCAGCAGTGAACATGTGGCTCACTGACAAACTGCCATAAACCAGACTAGCAAGAGCATCAACTCAGCCAGCTTGAGGTATTCATCCTCTCAACTCTAGGCCACTCTTCTTCTACTGAAGAAACTCCAGGCACATCCTTTGTGATGCTATAATAAATTTACTCAGAATAAAGCTTTCCAGTTTCCTCAAAAAATGAAAAAGGTAACTGAACTTCTAAATATACAAAGAGAAATGGGACTTTATACTAAATTTGCCATCCTAGAAGTGGTTTCAGTGTTAGTGACGGCAGCTCTCTCTGACAAAGCAGCTCCAGTCTGACACACAGGCTGTAATTTAACACTGGGTGGCAATAAATTAATCTGAAATGCTTGTGTGATGCTCCCCACTCAGACCAGTTAAAGGAAGCAAATGAGATTCTAGGGACCTCCTGTGCACTTCCCCCTAAATTCTGTTTTTATTGGCTGATGAAGACAATTCCTGAGGTAGTCACCTACCAAATAATTATTTTATATTGTTCATCTGACTTTTTTTCCCCCTTTAACAACTATAGAATGTGTAAATATATGCAAGTTAACAAAATAAGAGTCACATAAGTATTCTTTGTTAATTAATTACTGAGGGTTTTTTCTCCATTTACACTTTAAGCAATTTGCACGTCTGTAAAAAGCATTCACAAAAGTTCATGTAAATAGAATGCTTTACATGATTTATATTAACATCTTATCAGTGTATACATAAACAATTAGAAACACAGCTCAAGGTCACCCTTTATGGTAGATATATTTGAAATTAAAATTACTTCCATTTTTCATTTCTAGTATCTTCTCTTTAATTAAGAAACTACTATGTACCATTTGCTTTTAAAATAGGTATACCTCCAGATCAGTCTGAAAACTACCTGATCAACATGTAGAATTACTGTTATAATGGAAAAGTTGGTTCTTTTCCACTCAAATTGCAAAAAAGGTTTAATATAGAGCCAAATTTGACTTTAAAATAGTCCATAAAGCAAAACTTACCTTGCTTTTTTTTCCAAAACATTTTATCTTGACCTGTCTTCCACCTAAGTTAGCACTTACAAAAATAACATTTCCATGGTAACTGTTCTTTTGCTTCATTTTTAGAGATGCTGAAGAACCTCAGCTACCACTGATACCAAATAAATCTGTGTACGCTTCACATGCCTGAAATTCATATTGCATATATTTTCCAGTACAGGCGCTAATTTTTTCATTAATTCTTTTTCTCTAAATTTCAATTAATATCTGTCCCTGAAAAATATTTGGGCTATGTAATCTAAACTCTGCATGCTTGACAGTTTACAGAACTGCTAAGTAGAACAAAAACCTCCTCAGTACTCAGTGAGAAGTCAAACGTAGTTAGATGCAAATAAGCTTTGGAGAATGCAACAAGAGATGGATTTGTATCCTTTGAGACTAAACAGCTGCAGAAATATGTCCTCTTAACCGAGAGAGATCCTAATCTAAAAACCTTCAAGACCTTAAACCCACTTTTTAGTATCATGCCCCATTGTTTAACTATACACACAATCCAAGACTGCCTTGTGAAAGCACTCCCGAGAACAGACAGGAATTGCATTCCATTATTTCACTCACGATGTGACTGAGAACACCCCAACAGGCTATAACCCTTGTTTATACTTAGTCAAGATATTTTATTCTCAAAAAGTGGTTATGGACTGTAGGAACAGTATTAACTCAGTTCTTATGAGGCAACAGAATGCATTTGGTAAGTGACAAACAAAATATGTATTCAAGGTGGATTAAAATGGCAGGCCCAGTAAATACAAGAAAAGACAACCCAAACGTTCCTAACCTGAGAGAATTAGCTTATCTCTAAAGCAGCTGTCAGAATACAGATTAGTTTCATTTCTTTGAAAATCCATAGGAAAATGTGGGATGAGAACTTGATCTTAAAATGTATTCAAATTCCCATGGAAGTTTTGGTTGAGTCTTCTGTTATTTCCAGTCATCAAAATGTCTTTTTCCAAAAAATCAGGCCAAAAAAGGTAAATTACTGAAAATGTTGTAGTACTTGTTACAGAAATTATCCTTCTTTTCTCATTTTTCTTTTCTAATTTTCCACTGAGGACAAAACAGTAGAGGACCAATTATCAGCAAAAGACCACAGCTGCTACTATTTATCCAGTCATCTTCTGGACCACATTCCATATAAATTCCATAAGTATCACAGAAAGAATAAGACCACTTCAAGATTAAAGTTTTTTGTTTTCCAGGAAAAGCTGCAGGGTGAGACTGTCAGCACTGGAAAGGTTTTCTTGAAGGTTATATTTATGAATTGAGAGTGAAGGTGTTTGTATATGGGGTTTTGTTGCATTTCTTAAAGAGTGCAGAGATAGTGGAAAACAGAATGTTAATATCTAGACAATGTAATTTCATTTTTGTAGGCTAGCACAGCTCTTTCCCTGAATAAACCTGATTAAAAATTAGATACATTTTGCATGATCTTTACCAAGGGTAAATCAGCATATCGCCCATGCCTCGCCTCTTAACAATACTGTAGATCTTTTAGAAGTAACAATTAGGAGGAAAAACCAGAACCAAAACAAACAAAAAAACCCAAACCACACACACAACTCTAGTAAAAGTGGTACTTTTCAGTCCCTGAAAATCTACATTCATGTTTTATCAGATAAAGTAAATATTATTTGGCAGCTTTGCCACTACCCCACATTTTGTTATAACTGTAAAATTAATTTTGGTACAGAGAGGCCTGTGCACTTTTGGGACTACTACAGCACTGTCGACAACTACTCTTTAGTGATAAACCACATCCTTTAAACCATCTCAACACATAAAAGAGGCACATCTCCTTCTTGGGACAACTCCCCAAACTTCCTCCCTGCATCACCCAGACTCAAAAATAGCTGCTCAATATTTGAAATTGATTGGCATTTATAAATACATATTATTAAATATAACGATATACATTACATAGGATATTGTATGTATGATAATTATGTGCATTACATAGGATATATTACACATGTCTTCACTGATATACAGGGATTTTTTTAATGCGCTCATTTCCCTCTTCTTTTATGAAAAATATTTTGGAAAACACTTTCAAGAAATTGGATAATCTAAATAAGCATATGAATACCGAAAAAAAAATCCAGTGGTAATTTATTTCAATTGTTAAGCATTCCTTCATAGATTACATTTTCTTTTTCTTTCTGCTTAATTTGCATTATTTTTTATAAAGAACTCTAGTGGTAATTGAATTTGGGATACCTAAACAAGATGTAAAGAACAGTGATTTGCATGCAGTACCTATAAGCCAGCCGGGAATCTCAACCCATATTAAACAGACCTAATTAAACTGCCTGTATGACAGCATGCTAGGAAGCAAGACTTATTCCTCAGGTACAGTTAAGTTAGTTAAAAATTTATTCCTGTTCCAGTGTTTAAAAAAAAAACAAACTGATTTTAATTTCTTTCAGTGATTTTCCCCAATACCTTCAGAGGCATTTATTCTAAAGTGAGGTGACACAGAAGTATTTGTATGAAATCTCCTGACTCTTAGATCACTGTGGGCCGTGGCTGCCCCACCCACCCAATCCCCTCAGTACCCGACAGGAGTGTTTGACTCGCACAGCGACATCCTGGGACTGCCAGGGTGTGCAGTGGCTGACTCATTCTGGAAAGATTTTCCCCCTGCTGTTTCCTCCTCTTTCATCATACCTCACTGCATTCACTTGAACCTCTGAGACTCCTTCCCCTTCTCCAAGCTCTCCTCCCACTTATTCCCTCACTTTTTTTACCTTTCCCTTCCATCCAAATCCTCACCTGCTACTTTGGTTCTCTATCCAGACAGCAAAGCTGCATGTGCCACAAGAGCAGCCAGAGGAGACCTGGGATCATTACAAACTGCAGAGGTAGCTAAATCTTACAAACAGATGTGACACAGTCAAGAAATCCATTCCACGTGTGGCTAATCTGGTTACCAATATCTTCATGGTGGGAGCCTTTGCATCTCCTGAGGGCTGCTGCCCACACTCTTCTGCTCACCTGATTTCTCCCTAATACAATTCCATAGTCTAATACAGAAAATACTTAACAAATAAAAGGAAAAAGTTAGCATCTGAGAGCTTTTTTAACCCATCAATTTTTCAGAAAAGGGGTGGAGAGCAATCAGAAAAATAAAGGGAGAAAATACAAAGGTAGGGACAGTAGACTGACACCATAGTTTGTGAAAAGCTAAAGGTAGAGATTTCCTTATCTGGATAATCAGCAGCCAGGTGGAGAAGGGTTTTTAGTGAGTTGAGGCATTAGCAAGCAGCATTTTATATTGGTGGGTATGACTGTAGGCATTCTTTTTGCTGAAAAGGAGTTTGGGTAGTCAATTCAGTGACAGATACCAGAAATTGGAGCAGTTGCACTGAACTGTACAATACAGAATATAAGCATGTATACCCTTCAAAGTGCCCCTGAAAAATCTGCTTTTTATTCTCTAGCTACTCTAAAGATACCTTTAGAAAATGGACTGTGAATTCTGAGAAAGTCCAAGGAAGGCTATTCTACTCCCTGTACAGGAAGTTAGTTCTGTCACTAGCCTTTTCCTCAAAACGCACATGCTAAAATAAGGTGTCTCTTTCCTTATCTGATAAGATTCTGAGACAATGAAAAATACTGCAAGGGACCCATGATATAAAAGATACAGCAAAACAATACTACTGTCAGGTAGCAAAAATATATATGTTCTGCCATATACCTTAAAAGTTGCTTTCTGAACACACCATTCCCTAGGTGTGAGAGTTACATTTGTTGAGTTTATCATGGAAGGCATTAGATATATTATAACCCCCTGTATTTAATGTAATCTTGGACTATAATGTTAAACAGCCTGGCTCTGCAACTTCTACCACTTACCATACTCACATCAAAGCACAGAACTGCAGGAAATTGATGAATTCACATGCTGTATTCAATGTAGTTTGTTTTATTAGAGAGAAAAAAAAAGTTATTATCTTCCTTTGTAAATGTTTGCTATAACTGATATGTGTCTGTTTTCACCCTGATTTCATTCACAGAAGCAGCTTGTACTGCCACTCTTTAGGTAGGAATATTCTTAATAATTGTAAAAAAAACCCCTCCAGTTTGATCTCATAGCAAAATAATAATGGATAAATTTAACTGCAATTTCAAATAAGCATGATATATCTCTTACCATAGAAGTTTCCCTGAACTTTCAGGTGATCCTTGTAACAATAATATAATGAAATACTACTTCACAAACACAAATCACAAAAGATATCTACCTTCCAAGGTACTTAAAACCTTTCTCATTTTCCATGTTTGTAGGTAGCTCTATCCAAATAACATTCATGCAACAATAGTGTATTTGTCACACTGCACTATAATATTAAGTACAAGAAAAAAGGGTATTCAGGATGTACCTGTCTTCAGTCCTGCTTCATGTAGAAAATACATGGACCTTTGTGAATTGTTTTAACCTTGAAATGCAAAGTTATAAATAGCTACTTTTAGTAAGCAGATGCAGTAGATCAGGAAAGGGGCTGTGTGAAGGAGGCAGTCACTAACAAAGGAACATCCTGCAATTTGATCATATCTGCCAGTAAGAGTAACTGCTATTGAATATCACACTCTGCTGTCTGCAGCACACCAGCCTGAAAGAGTTTTATTAATAGGTTATTAACCGGAATATTGCAGACATATCCAAAGATGTGTCCTCCCCATTTTCCTGTGCCTGTGTTGAAGGGGATAGCAAAACCCATTTTCTGTAACAATATAAAATATCCATGTGCTTGTGCTGAGAACAACTGGCTGACACACTGTTGACCTACATAGGATTAGTCCTATTGTGCTAACAGAGACTCAAAGATTTAGGGGGAGAGGGGGATGATGGGGAGGAACAGTTTGGAGACATGCAGAAAATCAGCTAACACAGAGATACTTTCATACTGGATTAATGAAAGTAAATTTGCTCACAGGATTCTACGTTAGCACACTTCTAGCAGAGAAAAAAAGTAGAATTTTTTTAATGTGAGGAACTAAAATCCTTACCTTTCTCTTGAGTCTTCAGGGAGGCCACTCACTAATTATTTTAAGTTTTTTTAATAGTATGCAACTGTATTGTAACTAGGGCCTGCAAACTCGTCCAAATAGGCCCTGAGAAATCAGAGGATCAGGAGCTTCTCTCTTAATTGCCAGGTGGTAACAATCTGTGTAAGAAAAGCACTCACATGTCTCCCGTTACCAGCTTATCCCCACACCTTGCAGCCTGTAATGAACATAACCTCTCCATGCCTTTGCTATTCCAGAAGAGCCTGTTCTCATCCTGCCATCCTGCAGCTCCAGAGGCAGCTGAGCACCTGGCTTACTGATATCACAAACTTAGCTGGGCTGGGAGATTTTCTCGTGGAGAATCAGAATGTTGTGCAGTGAAACCTTTCTGATAGCCTGCATCCTTCAGCTCTTCCCACAGCTGAGTCCCACTAACTCAGCAGCTCCATCAATATCCACAGGACCATTCCTATAAGGTGGATGGCAAACCTCTCCCTTCCTTATTATTCTTAGTCACATCATTTAACATCCCTGAAATGTAAGCTTGGGAGAACTTTCCTCATAGAGCTAGATACTGAACAAAATTCTAATTATGCAAATCTCACTCATGTTGACATTTTGTTGAATTTTTTATTGCTCTATTATTTGCCCTTTCAGAAGTAATTTTTTTTTTTTTATGGATGAAAGCAGTATAGTAATGTTTTAGCTCCACTTCGGAAAGTGAGAAACAGGTATGAATTGGGCCGATTTACTTTAGCATTGTAGAGTTCTGCAACATTTAAATCCACAGGTTTATTCATATGTATAGAGCATGGTTTTGCCTTTTATTTTTGCATTCACACCTACATATGTATAGTACAGCAGATCATATGTGCGCTATACTCTAAGCCAATCTGTGCTTTTTCTGTATTTCCTTTCAACTTCAGTCTGAACAAGGTTTCCATCTGTTCCTGTGGCTGTCAGCCTGCAGACATTCTAATTTCGTGATCACCTGTTCTCATGTATTCCTCATTTCTCCAAGTGTTTCTTCTCCCTTTCTCAGAAAAGCCTATATGCTTCTGACATCTGCTCACCACCATTATCTTTTATGAACTCCCAGGCAAAAACCCATTCAGAGATGCTGTCAATGTCAACTGCTCTGTCAAAATATTATACTTGGCACATCTGACAGCCTGCAATGTGTTGACCTTCATTGTGTCAATGCCCTTGAACAATATCTCTTTTTTTCACTGCTCCAGTACAAACTAACTTAAGTTTTTCTTAGACAACAACATGACTTAATAAAATCCGATAACCATTACTGAACTGACTGCCCTGCCCATGAGATAGGAACTAATGCGCTCCTTATTTAGTCAGTGAGAAATTCAGCTGAAAAAATAATGGCTTGACTCATCTAAGTATTGAAACTAAAACATTCCTGCATTTTCAACTGCAGGGGACTGAAGTGTCTTTTCCCAAGATCATAACATGTGATCAGGTGTGACTGAATTCAGAAGGGACATTTGGACACTTCAAATCCCAATACACTTCCCCAGACACAGGACCAATTTTTCAAAACTTACACTTCTGCTCTGCTAGGGTCCAAACTGTAGGTTCATTCCTGAAAGGAAGAAAGCTACCTCATTTATCAGGAAAATAACTTGGAAGCAAGAGCATTCACAATCTTCCTGGAATACATTTATCAAGTACAAAATAAATAAAATTTTCATTAAATGTCCCTAAAGCAAGTAACTTCATTCACTGCAGACAAACAAGATTTGGCAACTTTTGTTACAGCTGTATCAATATTCCTTCAACACTGTTTTTCTATCAAAGTTCTAAACACATAAAGGCATAAAAGGCCCTTCCTCCATATTTTCCTACATTTCCATAGCTCTGGGATTAAACAGTGCATAAACTGCAAGCACTTCATTTGCAACTGCCAGGCTAATGAACACAGAACTGCAGAATATTTCTCTAACTGGAGATCTAATTAACTCATAAGAAGTGATATTAAATGATCCCATGGCACTTGAGCGCGCTTGGGACTTACAGAATTTAACATTATTTTCACCTGTATAACCTGTAGCAGCTGCCCACATTTTTGCCACCCAAAGAAGATAACATACTTATTTTAAGAAAGAAATTCTGTATAATCTCTATCCCACATACAAAAAGTTGTCATGGAATGCTTCTTTTATCTTGCATTTTAACACAACCAAAACTGAGCATCTTACTCTGGGAAAACTGGTGGGTTGCCTTTTGTTATGAGAAAGAAATTTCCCTTTTTCAAGTGCACAACTAGCTGCACTATGATCTTCTGAAGGCTTCTGAGAATCAAGACTTCTCTTGTGCTTTCAAAGACACCTTATTTTAGAAACATGAAGAAAATATTTGCTAAAATTGTGATTATCACCATAAAAAAGAATATAAACTCTATATTGAAGATAGATCATGTTTTGCTGGTGATTACTCCTGTTTACACTTTAACTCAAGAGCTGTATGGGTCCCATCTCCTTTAATATGGAAAGTTCAGCACAGTTGTATCAGTTCTTTTAATTTACGTATCCTATTAAGGATCACAGGATCCCTTTTAGGAAAAAAAAGTATAAAGAAAAAAAGAAAATTATGAAAGGGGGTAGGGGACAAAAAAAGAAGGATTTTTTTATAAAGAGTGGTTTTCTTAGGGAAGAAAAAATAGAAGGGCAATTATTCTCTTCTTGTAGGAAACAATTTCCAATTATGAGCTATCAGCAGGAACCTCATTTTATTCCTTATTTCTACACAGTGTCAAAAAGACCAGATTTAATACAACTGTCAATTTTTGTTTCAACCAACGTATAGTTCTCTCTACCTTTTAAAATGGACTTAAAATGAGGAAATAAATATCAGCCATAGTGCATTGCTGACTGTGGCATGTAGTTTAAACATCACAGTAAATATTTTAATGAAGACTTGAAAAACAAGCTGCAGTATTGGTAATGCAGCAATCATCTTCAGGTTGTCTGCATTTTTATCTCCAGCTTTCTTCACTCGGGGGACTTCTTCAGGAGGATTTTACTAAAAGCATTTCCTGAGCCTACAGGAAACTCTTAATTACCTAACCTTGATTTTAACCATTACTAAAAGATAATCAATTTCATCTTCCAAACAAAATAGGTTAATTTAGCTCAGAGAGTGTGTCTGAATATTAATTGTGTCTTATTTACATATTCTTCATGATTAGCAGGCATGTAATACGGGGAAAAAAATTAAAACAGCCCTTGAATAAATGGAGGGAGAAAAAGAAGGAAACAGAAAATCTTCCAAGGAATGGTAAAAAAAACAGGGTAGGTAAAATTGCAGTACTCCCTGCACAAAGGTCTCGACCATAACTGCATACATTTGTTCTGTGTTTGCAAATATATTTATAAAAATACCGCCCTGCATTTCTGTAAAAAGACATCACTGCTGCTAGTGACAGCAAAGGTTATCTCATTAGTCAAACCCCTGGCATTCCAGTCTCGGGCTATCATCAAAAAGACATCTATGGATACATGGAACACACCATAAATACATGCAATGAATTATGATTTTGTAAGAAGCCATCCCGAGAGCTCTGGTTTGTGTAAATATATTTCATTTCTCTATGGACATACACATGTATCTAATCTAATGGTTCAGACTTGCATGTTTTCTTAGCCTCTGTACAGTTTTACAGGAATCAGTGTCACAGCACAGCTCTGACATTAATACAGCCACAATGTAACCCTGTTCAGAAGTTCTAACACTGTTATACTGCAAATTTAAGGATGGAGCAGTCTTTCTCATGGCAACTGGTTGAGCTATTACAAGTGCCTCATTCATATCATCTCATTCACAACTTACAGTTTTCAGCTTTCCCCAAAATTAGTGACTCTGTGACCAAACGAGTTTTGTATTACACAACGTAAAAACTGTATAAATTACATATATGAATTACAAAGCATTAATGTTGATTTGTATATTTACATATACACGCACAAAATACAAAAGCTATGAGCAGTTGCGCTGAAATATATTAACTACTAAGACATTCCTCTTCCTCAAAATCTTTGCATTATATTACAGATTTGGCTTCTGAGAGATGAACATAATTTTTTTTCATGACTGAGAATATCTGTAAAAATTACATCTTCCATAACCATTTCCCAGTTAACTATTCTGCTTAATAAATCAATAAATAGACTAGGACACCTCAACTGGGTATGACTTTATAAATTTCTCTTGCCTTTGAATTATGTTTCATCTGGATATAATGTTTTTCTTCCTCCCTTACTTTCTTCTGCTGTAGAACTCAATTTTCAAATTCCAATGGTTTCAGCACAGAAAATAATACAGCTTTGACAATAAGGTTTTATTAACATTTATTGTTCTAAAGCCTACACCTGAGATGAAATCCCAGAGCTTTAACTGTCAAAGGTTAAATAAGTGATTGCTGCTTCTAATGGGTATCTGAAAGATATCTGAAAGTCGTATTTTCTCTCATACACACACTACTGAAGGAAAATACAGACTACAATAACTGGAGATATAAGACTTTTAAAAAAAATCCCTGGTGCAGTATTTTTTTAGGAAACTAGACCTTAAAGGGGAAACTTATAAAGTTAAATAGTTTTGTCTTGCCTACTATATGTACATTCTTCTACTAGTTTACTCAGCTAAAATTTAATAACAGACTTGCACTTTATTATGGGGGAGAGGTAGGATATTTCAGAAGGGATTTCTTCCTGCATGACCACTGAACCACACTGAACTTCCATGGAAAGCATAGCACAGCCTCTTTTTTAAAAAAGGAACAACTGAATGGGTCTCTGCCTCAGAAAGGTAAAGACCTATACACATAATGATCATAAAACAGTTCAACATTTTTCCTACTTGTTTCACTACAAATCCTCCAGTGAAGCCATAGATAAAGCCTAAATCAGGGGTGAAAGAAGACACTTCTTCCAACAAAAAACCAGAGTATAGAATCCTCTTCTGAAAGTAAATTTCTCCCTCTACTTTTATAAAACACAGACAGAAGATGAGGCCTGCATTAAGGAGGCCAGGAGAGTTAATGATGCCAGGGTACAGGTTAGGGAGCACTTTCTAGGAGTGAAACCTTGAGTCATACCTTCTGATTTCTTCAACTGAATTGTTTTCTGAAAGTGGCCATTTAAAACAGGGCTGTAGAACAGCACAAACCTTCTGCTCTGTGTTTTTTATATCACAATAATTCACAAAACAGCACAAAAACTTCACTGCCTTTAGGTTGAGTATGCTAATTTTCCTAACACTGGTAAGATACAAGTGCAACTTTTGGGCATTTTAATCTGCAAATTGTTGTCGCCCTGGAGCAGAACAGAGGCAATTTCTGCAGTCAGAGAAAATGTGCTGCTGTCTGCACAGAGGATGTGATCTGTCTGCAACACATCAGAGGATGCAAGGAGGGAAAGGAGAGTCTTGTTCCCAATCAGGCCATCAGCAGAATTCCCAGTGATGGCACTAGTGCCAATCTTCAGCTCAGCTAAGAACACAGTAAAAATTCTTACTCAGTGATACAAGTAACACTTCATTACACAAGTCCTAAAGTGCTCATTGATCATACTTTGATTTGAAAAATTTGTTTTTCGTACTTTGAAAAATTCAGTCATCTTCATCACAGGCTACAGCCTGTAACTTTTATGTTTCTCTTCTCTTCATGAAAAGACTCAAAAACTATGCAAAAGCGAACATACTTCCACGTGTATTTCCTTGTACTGAGAATCCAGAATAAATAGATAAAGGTTCTTCTGCTCATTAACTTTGTTTCATTTTCTAAGTATCAGCTTTTGCTTCATAGGCTCAGTGATGCAGTATATAAATGAGGCATGAAAAGAAAACTCCTTGCCTTCACAGCGTGGCACAGGTCTTGCTCATTTGCAGGGTGCCAGGTTATGATCCCTACACCAGAACCAGCTGAACAGGCTGCCCAGTGCTGGATGAACTGCAAAGCAGAACAAGGCTCAGAGAGGATGACCACAGACATTTCTCTCCCTCATTTGCTATTTGTAGCAGGGCCAAATACAAGGGTAGGGCCTGCAGGCACAAACTGCTGGATATTCTTTCTAAATACTCTGAAATTAAAAAAACAACACATGGACTTTGGCCTGAAAACCCTTAGCCACAGAAAACAGGTACTGTACTCTTCTCTGATTCTGACATTTGATCTCTTAGGTGCTAGGAGCTCTGGGAGATGCTCGGCTGTGTCCTGCTCCTTTAGTGGTAAGAGTGAGGAAAAAGGTATGCTCAAAACAATACAGAGAAATGATCAAGAAAGAGACTGTACAATAACGTATGATTTCCTGGAGTAAGAACTGCTAGAAAAATTAGAGTAGAACATCAGAAGTGTGAAGCATTAGGAAAGAAAAAGGGGAATGGTATACATTAGGATGCCTAGATGCTATGCAAGTTAAATAGTAAAGAAGAAGCTAAAAGGAGAAAACTATTTTTAAATATCTAAGGAGAAGTTTTTTCCTTTAAAATTCCATAAAACTTGAAAGGGGTTAAACCATACATTCATACAAATTCAGGCTGAGATCAAAAGTAAAGTTACTCAGAGTATTATTGGTTTTATTAGCATCATGCTCTGGCCACCTGAGTTATTGCTTCTCATTTGTGTCCATATGTAAGCATATACTTACATTTGCCTGTACATCAAAGGGTGTTATAAACAAAAAAGAAACTCATTTACAAATGTTTCTGGTATCTCTGGACAGCACTTTTTAAATCAGGTTAAAGTTTTTTGGATTAAATAATGTTCATGAAATTAGCAAACATGAAGTCAGCTGCCTGTCACAACAGGGAATAAGCAGATGGGCAATGCTGATGTACTCGAATGGAGAGGTCCCTGTACACCCTGAGGTGTTCACTGGAACAGCGAGTGAGTGAGAGCACTGTTAGCCCCAGGGAGGGGCTTTTTACGGTCACTCAGGTCTGGAATGATTCCTTCTACTTACAAGGTTTCAAACTAGAAGTTACACAGGTAGTTAGACTGGGCAATCACAATGATCTCTACAGCATTGCAAACTATAAATAGATGAAGCACTCCACATTCTGTTCAAGTTGCCTACTTTTTCTTTTAATTCCTTTTGATCTTTTTCTTTTATCTGCTACAACCAGTTGTTCAAGGCTCAAACATATACATATCTCTACCCCATTAAATTTATAGCTTGTGTTTTTCTTTCCATCCAATGCCAATCTGATGCTAATTTTTTTTCTTTAGCTTTGATTTGTCAGCTCACGTTCCTTTCTAGGTGTATTTTTTATGTAAGCACATGAACAAAGGTGTCTCTTTATACACCTTTCATCATTTAAGCCATGCCTAGACTATAAGCTTTCCATAAAACAAAAGTTGAAGTTCAGTAACTTTGAATCAAATGTTCCATTACTATGGGGCCTAAGAGGTTGGAGTCCTTCTAAATGTAGTACAAAGCTGTCTTGAGTAATTTGTACTTCTGCAAGAATTATTTTATTGTTTCTACCATTAGGGTTTCAAATCCTCATTGTTGTTCCCATGTGTGATTAAAGTAAAGCAATGTTTCAATGATTTCTTATACCAGACTTGTAGTGCTTTCACAACTAAAAAAAATTCTGGAAGCGAAAGGGAGTATTTTCTGAATTTCTAAACTCAATGATAGACAGATTAAAAAAAAATTAAAAAAAAAAACAACAACAAAAAAAAAACCAACTAAAAACACTCCCCAAAAAAACTTCAGCAAAAATCCAAACCACCCAACACTGGTGGGAAGACTGCCTGCACATTTAATAGAGAAAATGTGGACAAAGTTATGTTACCATCTAAAAAATGATCAGAGGAGGTAAATATCCATTAAGCAGCATTGCAGCACTGTCTGGTTTTTGCTGTGTCTAGTTCTGCGAGAAATAAGCAGTTGCCTAAGGCTGACAAGATATTCTGGTATCATCAGTCCTTGCTCCCACAAGCCCCACATTTTTTTCTCCTTCTGCCAACACTAAAGCAGGTACTAATTGATGTGAGGCATCTGCTGCTACTGGTATTACTCTGTGCAATGTCTGTGTGGTGTGCACATGTGCACATGTGTGAGAAGAAATAATGAAGCATTCTAATGCCTTTATGAAAATTACAGCTTTTAAGCTTTTCTGAATCAAAACTGTCTTTAAAAAGGATAAAATATTTTCAGAGACATGCACTACTTTTTCTTCATCCTCTGCTGCTCGCTAATGTCCACTTGCCTCACAAAATCAATAACATAACGTGTACACAACCATGGGGCAGAGTGTAAAAGCATTCATGCACAGCAAAGTAGAAAGAATTGCCCAAAGAAGCAATTAAAAATAGCCCTTCTACAGAGATATAAGTTGTGGGACAGTCAATCTCATTTTGAGCCAGTTAAACGTGGTTGTATTGAAATGCAAATATGTTGATTCCACAAGTGTTTCTGTGGACACCTGTTAAAGAGATTTCCTTCAAAAGCTATTAAAGAATACATTGGTTTTGCATCAAACCATACATGAGAACACAATAGGCTCTGTTAAATAAAGATAAAGGAGAGGAATAACCTTGTTAAAGGCATGACTGTATGAAACAAGGTTGTGTATTTACTACTAATTGCCTGTAATTATGAGAAAAACAGTATGTTCCTTGGGAATTAATACAGTTGTTGCTGAATTCTTTTATACTTAAACCACTGTTCATTTTGGTTTTAACCATTTTTACTTCCATTTCAGTGTTTTGGAGAGCTTTATTTAATATATGGCAACATAAGTTCAAGTAAGCACATGCCAGCAAGAAGGAAATAACAAGGGTAAATTTGTTATTTGAGGTAAATTTGGCTGTAAGGGCTCACTGGGATTTTGGGCCAATGGACAGCAGTGAACAATGGAGATTTGCAGGTACTGGGGAGCACATCCAAAACATTTTTAGAACTTCATTTACATCCAATTTGCATAATCATTTCAACAGAGACAACAAAACAGGAAGAACCTCAATGAACCTCAATGAATTTCCACTGAGGCACAGTCTAACTTTTTTACTGATAGTGGTGTCATGAAAAAATAACCAGAGCTACAATTAATATCAGGTCAGAAAACAAGCAGCTTATCACTGTAGCTATAGGAGAGAACACTGGGCAACAGAGTGACAGAACTCTGCCAAAATGGGGCAGAATTTACATGTCTCTGGATTATTTAACTCCTTCACCAAAATTCAGCCAGATAAGCTGAATATGATAACTAACATGAGCAAATGAAAGCCTCCAGACAGCACATCCATTTACAAAGAATCCTCTCCCTTTATATAATCCACTGTGTTGTTAATTAAATTGTGCTGACTGTCAAGACCATTAGCTTCAAGTTTCTTAGCTAGCAAGCTCTCTTATGGGATGTTAACTGTTTTGCTTCCATGGGAGAGTAAGGCTGGGATTGGAGTATTCTGACTGGGCTCTCTATGTTTCTGTAGGACATGCATTTCTTGAAGGAGAGGTTCCATCTTATTACACATTTTTTATTAGGTTCTGAAATCTTGATAGTAGGTGAGGCCTACAGATAGTTCTGAAAAATAATTATTGCCCTTGTATAAATTCCCAGAACCATTTAGTCCCAAGAAATGAGTTTTGCACTGTGTGTTTCAAATGCTTCCTTGTTCCTTTTAACAACAAACTATTAAATAAATAAATAAATATTGAGGATAGAAAAATTTCCCAGCAAGTGTTTACAAAGATTTATGGTATAAATTAAGGTTTTTGAGTCCCTGACCTCCAGTTTAGTTGCTGTATTATTTATATTGCTGAATTCCCAATGTTTATCACTATCTATATTGAAATGACATCACATTCCTTTTTCTGATATAAATTAGATTTAAGTCAGAGCTTTTAGCTTCAAACCATTCTGAAAAGCCTGAGGATCTATTGATTGTCATAAGACACAAGGCATCAGTTTTTCACCCCTTCCAGACTGTTACTTAGAGAAATACCACTAGAAGGAATTGTCTAAATGACTTTAGAATGTAGATTGTGATCAAAATAAGCAATGCAAGATACCGGATCCTTTCAATCTGGGAAACAGATATAAATCTCCTTGGCTCTTGACATTTCTGTTTTCAAAACACAAGGCACAAACTCAGCTAACCTCTCTCAGCAGCTATTTTACTCCAGTGGCTTCACAGCCATCTGTTTCTAGTGTCAGCAGTGTATCAAAATTGAAATTCAGACTCCATCCTGAACAGGGAGATGAGGCTTTTGAATAAACACCATCATCCAAGATACGTCCCACATCTCCAGAGCAATAACAGCAGGGAAGAAAAGAGTGGTGAGCTCTGAAAATGGACCATTCCTCCAGTTGCAATGATTCACGGTTTTGTCTTGAATACATTGCTCACTTCTGACATTGTCTTTGGACTGGCCTTGAATTTCAGTGCCTACAAAATATAAATTGCTTGTACATGTTCTGTTTGCTCTGGATTAAATTGCCACGGTTATAGTACAATCAGGAAGTACAGAAAAACCATGGAGCAGAGAAAGCCAACACATGGTCATGGAAAAAGTAATTATCAAAGAAAAGGTGGTTCACTAACAAGAAGAAAGGAGTTGTTTTATTTCAGTAGTTACTGGGGCTGAAACTGCTACATTAACAGACCTCTATATACAAATTAAGCACTGTTTCAAACCATATAATCAAGAACCACTCTGCACTTTACAATCTCAAGAGGAGCATAACTAGAAATGTACAGAGGGCAAAATGGTAGTTTCACTAAAAAAAGTGAGATTTGAAAATACATATTCATTCAAACTGTAAGTGAAGACTGAAGTCTTCAGAATTCTTGAAGCAACAAAAACCCTGTGTTTACCCTGTGTTGTTAATATACAAAACCAAAAATAAAGAACATAAAAATACGTTTCAAAACGTTAAAATAGAGAATTTTGATGATGTTTGAACATTCAAGCATTCATCCTAAGCAGAAGTTTACCAAAACCAGCTTTGGGGTTTGGGGGTTTTTTGTATTGGTGATTGAACATTGCCCTCACCAAGAATCACCTCTTAGTTCAGTTGTGGAGCTAGAAGTGTTAATCTAAAACTATATGAAATTATTTTGTCACATGCTATTCTCTTTTCATGGCTTTTAGCCAAAGGAACACCTGTAAGTCAGTCGATTACCATGTGTGTGGTAGAAGATAACCACCCCAAAAGGTCCCTTCCAACCCAAACTATTCTATTAATCTATGATTGTGGAGATTCTGAACAAGAATTATAGATACACAGAATGTAGTACTGGACTGCAGGTGTACATACAATACTGAAAACTAAGTAACATCCACAATACTGAAAACTAAGTAACATCCTCTTAGCCCATGCAATGCTTAAAAGACGCTTTTCTCAGTTATCTATGTCCTGCTCAGATTACTATTTACCATATTTACTCTTCTCCATAATGTCCAAGGAGAGGTAGCTCATGGAAACTTTTGCAGCTGTGATAGTTACCTGTCATTGATCACATTTTTATAAAAGAAGAAAATTTGGCAATCAATTTGTCGGGATTTGTTGCTGTGACAAAGGATAAGTTCTTCCTATATCAGCTGCAGTTGCAGTATGAGGATTGAAATAGTGTTTTGAGCTAGGTCTCTTGCATTACCACTTTTAGATGTATTATCTACCTCGGCTTCTTAATACCTACTGTAACTCCTACTGCAATCATGTATATACTCTGTGAACTCCAGTGGATTTACTTGTTAAAGATAAGCTACTTAGTATAGAAAAGACTTATAATGAGCCCAATGTTGGGCAGTGATGCATAGAGACCCACTGCACTAAATTTTCTGGAAGTAGATAAAGACGGCCTTTGGTCCCCACAGATTTGCTGTATAAAAAAAATCTAAATCAAAGTAATAAAGATTTTTCCTTTCCTCCTGGATTTTTAATGTAATTTATACTAAAATAAAGATCAGAAGCCAAACCCAACAGCCAACCTGTACATGTATACGAGTTTATAATAGAAAAAGACAAAGGACATACTATAAAATCCATTTTACAGAGTAAGAAAAGGTAGAAAGGTATCAGTGGCTTTAACTAAAGTAAAACAAGAAATACACAGCAATAATAGTGACTGGCCTCCAGAAGCCAGAAGGATATCATTCCTGCTAGAATGTGTGAATCTTCTTTGGTACTGTAATCAAGTCTCTGTCAATGATATACACATTGCTGCAAAATGTCAGCTATGAAGGAAAAGGAAAAAGTATTTACCTTGTTGTAGTAAGGTTCATTATTCCTTCTTCTGACAGGACTGGAGAGAGCAGTTTTCTTTAATACCAAGGTACTTCAATTACTTTCGCAGCACAAATACATTCCTCTTATTTTCTGCTTCTTTGGCTGTAGAGAAAAGAAAGGATCGCTGTCCTGGATTGTAGAGACAATTACTATGTTTTGCTCTCCACAGAATTCGGAGCTTATGTCTTTGCAGGTACAATTTTTCAGTCTTCAACCAAAACACTGCAAATTACTTCCATCAAGTCCTGTAATACTTCTAGCTATAACA
Organism: Cettia cetti; assembly: GCA_013401135.1. Classification (NCBI taxonomy): domain Eukaryota; kingdom Metazoa; phylum Chordata; class Aves; order Passeriformes; family Sylviidae; genus Cettia; species Cettia cetti. Next base: position 29,332 of record VZUI01034468.1, read on the forward strand.
TTGTCATGAGTGTGGAATGTACTTAGCCCTGTGCTAAACATGAGAAGTTTTTTCACTCCTACAGACTACTGACACTGCAAATAACACCTAAATTCTACTCTAGGTAGTGCAGTAAAGGCTTGGAGATAAAAAATACCACAGAAATGAAATCTCTGTTCATCTGTATATATCCTTTAAGGTGTTTACTGCAGGTAAGCCAGGAAGAAAGCAATGTCCTCATTATTTCTACTTGCTCTTTCCTCTTTACTATGTAACTTTTACATATAAACAAACTTGTAAAACAAAAGTGCAAAGTTAATTTTGCTGCATTTAAATACCCCTGACTGCTTTTGCTAAACCAAAGGTGTTCTAAGAGGAATCCCTCTTAGAGTTAAAACAAAAAAAATCTTTTGATATCACCATAACACATATGTCTGAACACATGGGTAAGATTTAGTTTTAAAGTATTTATGAAATATCACTACAAAGCAGACACAGTTAAGATAGAACAAGAGCAAATGTCCTTTCCAACAGAAAACACAATGTTCATTAATCCATATAAGCAAAAGAATGCAGCATAATCCATCTTATCAACAGCTTATTATGGGAGCATAATGCAAGACTTGAAATACCCTAACACACTGTAAAATATAAATGAACAAAGACCAAACTGGGAACTATGTTACATAAGAGCTTAATAGTTATGAAGGGAGTCATATATATGTATTTATTATCAAGGACACACAAAACCACTTAGATCTATCCTTGATTTTTCCATATGGTTGTGTTCTATTAAGGACAGAAAGATGAACTGTGCCAACAGACAGACAAGTATGGGCAAGTGCATGGCAAAACTATGACAGGGTGAAAATTTCCAAAGCATTAATATTTATCTTTTAACATCTGAATTGGTATTTTCAACACCAATGTTTCCAACTAACCAAAAGCTTTCAAAACAATTACTGTAAATATTTCTTTTCAACTGCATATGTGAGTGCTCCTGTGGTCCACCTTTGACCAATGTCCTGAGTAACACTTGCAATGACAGAAGTGAGTGACTCATATTACACAAAGCTATCTGGGAGGACATTTGCCCCATGCAGTTCATGTTAAAGTGAAAGACAACCATCAACTGGATTAAATAACTGAGAAATTAAAGAGACTTCTCAAACAAAGAAGCCAGCCTGAAAAGAATTATTAAAGCATGAGCATTTGTAAGAGAGGTGAGACCTGGAGGTTGACACAGAGGTGGTCAAAATGTGTTCTCATGGTGCTGCAAGTGGTCACACAAACAGCACAGCCTCTGCCAAGGCCTCACAGAGCATCTTTGTCATCAGACATGATAAGCAGTCACAATCCAGCCAGGAGAGTGAGACCTTGGGGTGCACCAAGCAGGCACCCAAACCTGGACGGGCTATACATCATTCAGGGAGGGTGGGGAGCTCATGAGGGAAGGGGGTCTGAGCCATCACTGAGGGTAGGATAAGTTACAAAGGATGTTTCAAAATTTGTGGGCATTTTTTAACAATTTTGTTAACTTTTGTAGGGATCTGGTTTTCTGGATTATCTGATATTGATTCTGTTTGTTAATTATGTTTTAAGTCTTCAATAAAGTGGTTTGATCCTGATTTTGGCTTAGAACATGTGATCTGAGCTCTGTGAAGTATAGTTTCACATATCTCAGTATTTTACTTCTTTTCTCCCTGACATATCAGCTGGAAAAGTTTATAGATATGAACTCTCATCAGTAAAAAGAAAATAAATAAATAAAGTTGAAAGTTTTCACCTGGTGGAAGTGGCACTTTTTGCGTACATGATACCACACACCTCACATGATTACTTTTAAACCTGAGAACAAACAATCCCTAAATTCTGTTACAGAGAATCATATAACACTTTTCTACAATTCTATAAAAATTTTTTAGCTATTGCTCTAAACACTTCCAGGGAAAGCTAAATATCAATAGTGTTAAGGAAACTCTCCCTCTTCCATTCAGGAACCACTCTTGCAGTCCCACTCCCACAACATCAGCTGGGACTGGAGCCCCTTTGCAGCTGCACCTCCACGCTTGCAGTCAGTCCAGTTGTCTTTACTCTAGGTTTCCCATAGCATGGTCTCAGACATCCAGATTCTTCAAATGGTTTAATCTTGGTGCAAACACAATAACAAAACAACAGCTCGAGCTGGTGCCTCCAAGGAGGGACCCCAAGAAAGGAACCCATGAGCTTTTATCCCCTCACAGTCTAAGTGTGCAAAAGTCTGGGGTCCTCAGCTCCTGCTTTGTCCCTGAGTGTCCCTCACCAGGTCCCCAGTTCTTTGTCATGCAAAGGATCAGCAGTTCATGGACTCCTGTCTCAGGCTCCCACTGCCCAGAGCTCAACCTGCAGTTCCCATTGCAGCTGCACCCTGAGCTGCCCACACCAAATGTATTCCTCGAGTCGGTAACTCTATTTGCAGTGGACAACTCAGAGCGTTTGAGTGAAGAATATTCCAGGTTTTTGAATGGGAACTAGTTCTGGAGACATGCTACATAATCTTTCTGAGAAAAATCTATCCCAGTTCAATTTTAGGGACTCCTGTGAACTAATTTAACAGCCATGATTTCAGTTCCCCCACCACTGAGGAGGATGCAGTAACACTTCTTACCTTCAGCTCCAAAGATAGTACCCTTTAGCTGTCCTCTTCAATCCAGGACAGCCCATGAGTCTGCTGATTCCCTCATTTAATGACTGAGTAGATTAATCAGTTCACAGAACTGCTTAAAACTAGTCAAGAGAGAAGAGTAATGAGGATAACTGGCTAAATCCTAGCTTTTGAAAATATCCAGGGCTCTGATTCGTGACTAAGGATAGCTTGCATTGATGGGCAATCCTGTAGTCCTGCTCCAGCTGACTATAGGGAAAGTGCAACTATTTTTGTGGCAGCTGCTGAATGACCACAAATTACAGCCTGATGTATTACAGAAACCCAGAGGGTAGTCTCGGTTTACCTCAATACCCTGGGCTCTAAGACTGTGATATTTCAACTTTTGCTTTTTGTAGAAATACCCAAACAGCTCAGTGCATTCTGCTTCTGACACAGAGGGGTAGGAGCTGCTACATCAATCTTCTTCTATTATGTGACTTGCACTTTTTGAAACTGCTACTGCGATAACAATTTAAGTGCGTGAAAATTTCAAATATTTATAGAGCCACTTTTTAAAATTAATTAATTAATTTCAAATTAATAGAATTTATTTCTAGTTTCCCTCAGGTTATTTATTCAGCACTCCCAGATTTGTGATATGCTGGCTTTTTTTTTAATACTACATATCATGCATTTCCTGAGTCGGATGATTATTTTAATTGCAGTTATATACTACTAATACATACTACTACTAAAACAGTGCATTTTCAAAGCTGAAAATTATCACATTATGGCAAGTCCTCAGTCACAATCAAACTAACATCTTTTCATATAATTCTCATGAAATCAAAATGGGATTTACTACTAGAATTTTCCCATACATTCAGAAGCTTACTCCTTAATCCTAGAATTACAATACAAAATATCACATTTGATTATTGTTAAAGACAGGACAGGCTTAATTATAACAGGTTTGATAAACCCAGTGTGTTCTTCATGAGTTCCCTCCCACACTGACAAAATTTTCACACAATTGTCAGGGGTGAAGGCTGAGATAGATCACATAGATGTCTCCCATGTCTACCTTACCTAAACAAAGCAGAGGAAGGGCCTGGAAACCTAAATAGCCATGTGCAATTGCTCAGTCTCAGCTGTCAGTACAGTCCTGTTTATGCTGATCCCATTCTTACAGGAGAGCTTTCAGAAGACAGTGTTTCCAAGATGAATATAAAATTAATAGAACAGATATTGTGAATCCAAGGTAGTTTAGAAGCGCATGGCAACTGTAGCGTAGAATAGATCTATTTAATAGCACCTGCAAATCTCCATCCACAAGTATTTATTCTCACAGCTCTGCAATGCAGCGCTGTGGGAAGGAAGCCTGGAGATTCTCTCAGTCTGGGAGCACCATTAACAGTGTATCAACAGGCTTAAACAATGTGCAGTATTCCTAGTTAAACTCACCCAAGCAAGCTTTGAAAACAAAGAAATTTTTTTCCTGACTCTAGCATGTCCTTGTGTGACCTTCAATACAATTTTCAGTCTAAATTCTGTGAGTTAAAACTGAGTTTGACCATGACTACAGTAGAGAGAGCAAGCACAATAATGTTAGGAACTGAATTTTACACAACTCACTCCTAGAAACAAAATGGGGAGTTCTACGTGACGGGGAAGGGAGGAGTGGGGGGGGGGATGGGGTGTTTGGGGTTTGGTGGGGTTTTGGAGGGCATTATTTTGAGGTGGGGTTTGTGGGGGGTTTTTGGGGGGTTTTCTTTTGGTGGGTTTTTGGTAGGGGTTTTTTGTTTGGTTGGTTGGTTTACGGTTTTTGTTAGGTTGTTTTATTCTTTGGGTGGGTCGGTTTTTGGTTTGTTTTTTTTTTTCAGCAGAGGAAGCAACAGAAAATTCTTAGAGGTTTTAAGCCACATTTTGTAGATCCCACTGCTCTGAGTTTTTAGTATTCAGGCAGAACATAATTTTAGATCTAAATTATATGATAGCTAAAAGTAGGCAAAGCAAATTTGAAACATCACTGCTCTTAGCTCTAATCCATTCTATTTCTTGCCGTTTATGAAGTGTCCCAGAAGCTTCAGCTACAGGTGCTGCTTCACCATTCAAATCAAAAAGTAAAAGCAATGCACATTATGTATCTGAAAACTCAAACTTTTTTCAAAACCTACTATCTTTACTGAAGAAAACTATGAATCAGGTGCAGAAATGTACTATGTTAAAATATCATAAAGTAATGTAAAAAATATGTTTGATTGAAAAAATCTGCATTGGATTGATTATTATTAGCTTTACAAAGTAAAATAATCTGCAGTGGAAAATTGGAAAGAAGGAAATTAATATCTCATCACATTCCTTTCCTAAAGATAGTATCAAAGCTGCTCAATAAAAACAGATCTTGAAAAAGTACAAAACCAACAGAACAGAGGCAATCCTATTTGCAATTCATTATCCAGCTCTTCAGCAGTGTCTCAGAGAAGAAACAACAGTTGTTACTTGACCATTTCAAATTATCAAGTACTGACACACTCTGTGTCTTCACTAGAAAATGGACAATACTGATTTAAACCTTATACCTGTACTTGTCCTTACTGGCAGAGAAAGCAAATAGAAATTAAACATTTCTTCCTTCTTGTTTTGGATGTGATAATTATGGCAGTGGAAAGCATTATGATCTCAAAGAGAATCCTAAACTGTATAAGGATTGCCACCTGATAATACCATCATAGTTACTATAACATGTATTTTTAGATATGTATTAACTTAGTGTCCTAGTGGTCCCTTCTGCAATTTCTATTTAAATGGGATTTTTGCAAGGTTACTGAAGGTAGTGGAATGTTGCCACAGGTCACAAAGGACAGATATAAGCACATAAGTGATACTGCTGAGGACTCAGGGTGGTATTCATCCCATGACATTGCATTCAGCTGATGATCTATGACTACAGGGATCCTTTGGCCCCACTTATAGCTCATTGCAGCATTCCTCCTTTCTTCCTACTCTGCAAATGAAGCACTGTGAATTGCTGCTTCATCATCCTGACACCTTGCACCAGCTCACTGCATTTTCTGCCACAGCTACCCAAATTTGAAATATACTTCTGCTGCCTTGGGGCTCTATCAATACACATCAAAGTAAAAGGAAAGGAAGGAATAAGATTTTTTCACACATAGGTAATACATTGATTCTGTGAACATAAATTCCATTTGTAAAACCCCTGTATTTGTTTCCACATTTTTTCCAAAGGACTACCACCAAAAGGATTTCCAAGCACCACAGACTTTCTAAAACTCTGCCTGAGGCTCATTATGGTCTGTAAATGAAAATCACACCTCTCTGAGAATTTCCACTGTGTATCAGTGCAGTGACTGCACTACAGCCTCTACAAATTATTTTAATGGCTTTCCTCTTCTACATAAACATTTCCTTCTCACAAATTGTGTTTCATATATAAATATCTGATTTGAGAAATAATCTGGTTTACTCTAGGAAAACAAACAATAAACTTCTTAAATCTTAATGCAGTACTAAGAAGTGTGACGCTTTGGGCCTTCTCTGTGTATCATTCATAGTTAATTTGAAACAAAAGGCTTTTCATACCAACACCTTTACCACTGAAAACCATGCACAGCATTGTAGATGTGGTAAGTAAGCATTAAATTGATACAAGGAAGCCATCACTTCTTTATTAGACCACACATACACTGATAGACCTAAATTCTCATCCAGCCTCAAATTCTGTACACAAACCACCGTTTTAGGATGTGTCATACACACTGAGACCTGACTGCTGTCATTTGAGGGGTCCTAACCCAATGATAAAGCTCTTTATTCATCCCCAAATTGGACAGAAATATGCTAGAGGAGAGTACCCAGTAGCCTGTGACAATGTGTAGCCACACTAACCTGAAGGGACCAGAGCTTTGCCTGTGCTTGGCCTTGGCTGCTGCTGCTGCAGACACAAAGGAGGTTGGCAGGGCAGCAGTGGCAGTGAGCCTCCTGTCAGCACCTGAACTTTGAGAAGGGAGTTTCCCCACAAATAGGCAAATGTTGCCACTCTAGGATAAAAAAATTACAAACTTTGAGCTAATGAATGTCCTTTCTTAAATGGTGTGATAAATTAGAATCAGTGGTTTCTTTTGCACATGAAATGGACACAAAGAAAAACACCATTTCTGTTTATGCCACTTGCCACATTTTCTTACTTAACAATTAATCATCCCAGCAATGTCTATTTTCCTCCTTCTCAGCAACGAAATCTGATTATTTAAAAGGAAATTAACTTAATTACACTCTGTCACTGATGTCTATGCCCTGCTTTTTCGTGCAATTCAGAGTGTGTAATTTTTCATTTCCTTTTGGATAAAAAAAAGCATCTGAGAGATCAGAGGTAGAACGACCAGTAAAGTTTGGTATATTCACACATCTACACTTTAGGATACTCTGAGGGAACAAAACGTGATATGAAGTTGTGGTCTTACTGAAATAAATAGCGAAATTACCATTTCTTCTTTCCAAGTCTCTTCCACTTTCTGTTGCCAGTTGGGCCTGGTTGTCTCTCCTCTCCTTCTCATTGAGTCTGACACTGTCTGGTGGAGCTGCAGGCTTTCGGTTCCCTGCCGCAGCTCCATATTCTCACATGTAGGTCTGCAGCCTCTTCTCCCCTGAGCAGGCTCAGAAGTTGGTACAGGAACAATCTCTCCTGCCTCTTTCCCAGTCCTTTTAAAAGAGCATTGACTCTTCTGAGTCATTGACTCATTGATGACACAACTGACTCCTTAACAAAGAAATTACGTTTGTAACCTATTTTAACATGTAAACCCAGAGGAAACAGTGCATTTTGATAAGACATGATTCTGACAATTTATTTTAATATGTTTTTAAAAGAAGACTTCCATCTGCTCATAATGTAACCCAAGACAGACATAACACATTATAAAAAAAAGTAGACAGAGATTTGAATCAAAACGTTCATAGGAGAATGAACACAGATCTTTCTAAGGAATTGCTCAAGTATGGTGGGCAGTTAAAAATACTTCAATAAAGCAGTGCAATTAATGCAGTTATTTTAAAGAAATACTCAAATTCAGTCATGTCTCAAGCTGTTTCTACTCAACATGGCCATCAATGGGAAATAATAGAGAGGCTCCTGATTTCAATTAGAGTTGCCTCTGAACCAAGATAACCCTAGTAATTACAATGGATTTCTTAAAAATTTAGTACCATAAAGTCTGCCCTCACATTTTAGGATCTGTTGGAAACTTTCCTTTGAGGAATGAAAAACAATATGTTGCATACAGCTTATGAAATTCCTCTTGCTGATGATGCTGCATTGTCACCAGCACCGTGAGGCCCGAGGCAGTCACCTGAAAGGGAAACAGCTACACAGGAGAATTACTTCTCTTACAAACTCACTTGGAGAACATGACAATCTCTTCATATGTCCCTTCTGCTCTCCTGGAACCCCTTTTCTGATGCCAGGTGTTGTCTCATCCAGAGTTCCATTTCTTCTTGGAACCTGTGGTTGAGACCTTTAACGTGTAATGTGACCAAATTCACATGATAACACCAACAAGCATGGAAAAGAAAAAATGTAATTCTAGGCTCACATTTCTAGGCAGATTAAAGCCAAAGAGCTATTATTTACCTGATATAACTCTTCCTTAAGAGCTCAATTGAATTAATGCTTCAACAGGTTATTAAACCAATTCTTTTACTTCCTTCTACAAAATACATCCTCTACTCACCAGAGAGTATTACAAAAATGAAGAACATTTGAGATTGTTCTTACAGAAGTTAACCTAGTCCAAATCACAAATAGCTAAATGAAAGGCTACACATAGCAGCAGAATCCAACACGAATCTCTCTCACAAGAGTCCTGTGAAAGAGAATTTCAAAAGGAGTGTATAGAGGTATGAAAAAAATCTATGTGTGTGTGTCATACCACAACTTATAAATCCGGCAATATATGGCACTGCAGTACAGCACATCTGATGTGTTTTTAATAGGGTTTGTATGAGGAAAGAAAGGCAGTAAGTTGGGTTTCCATTGTTATTCTAGTTAAGCATTCTTTGCTAATCAGCAGTGAAGTTAAATTGTGCCTTCTGATCATGGAAAATTAAGTGGTATATTTCATGTACACTGTCAAAAAACCCCACTTTGATGCCAAAGCCAGAAAGAAAGAAAAAAAGAAAATTATTTTTTTGTTGGATGCTTTTTACTGTTTTCTGCTAAAAAGCAGAAATATGTTTGGCTACAAAACCTTTGAAGAGTTGTTTTTACTCTATGTAAATGGCAAAGTTGTAGAATTTCTAAATTAAAAATAAATCATAAAACTGCTAGATTTGTATAGGCAAAAATTGCATTAAACTTGATCGTTACACACAGCTCAATCTGTCATCTTGAAACACATTCATTCCTATTTTCAGTATCCACGTAAAAATGAATGTGTCTTAGAATAGCATAAAAATTAAACTCCTTTATTGCTTACAAGTTTCACAGTTCAGAAAAAAATAAAATGAAAGCTGGTATTAGTATTTGTTGAAAAAAAAAAGCAAAGCCTTTTGATTTATTAATTTTGTAAAATGAAAAGTTATGTCCACAATTTCAACCCCTTGTCACCCTGGTGAACTCTGCCTTCTTCACCTGACTGGGAAATGACTACCAACATGGGAAGTTCTTTCATGGTCTCAGTGGACCTCAAAAATACATCTGAAACCAAACAGATACCATGGGTTTGACTGACATGGAGATTTGTTAGTTGCCCAAAGCTTGCAACACATGAATTTGCAAACAGATATCACTCTAGAACCTGATGACAATCTCTTCATTATACATGCTCCTTCAGTGACTTGGCTGCTGTATTTTTTCACTAATGTATTCAGAGACATAGCTCATCTGCAAATGAGATGCCCTTTTCAATTACATTTCTGGGGAGAAAGAGTTGTCTAGAAAACTTTTTGACGGTACTTGGGGAAGAGTGAAAAGAATAAATTCTTGAAAAAGGGAAAAGAGTTTTTTCAGGATGGTTTTTGGGTTATTTTTCTTCCTCCTGGCTAATTTAATTTTGGGTTACTAGATGAATACTCTTCCCCCATCCTGCATTCCTTCAGTAACAGCTACCTGAGTGATTTTGCAATTGACTTCCACAATGCTTATAGCTCTATAGGCAAAATTTACTGTGATTAAATCCAAATTAATTACTTCCACCCAAATACTAGTAAAGTAGAATTTGCTTGGGGGGAAAAATGCTTTACATTCCCTCGGCTGTCTCAAACAGAAAACTCATAACCCCTCTCAGAGAAAGGATTTTTAAAATGCAGACTGCAATGCAAGGAATTGAACTAACATATTTCTTCATGGCTTAACCAGAATTTTGAATCCTGTATGACAGGTTGAATCTGGTAAATTGGCAACTCTAGACCATGAGCTGAGGGAGGTTTCAAAGTAAACCTCTGTAACATGTAATCCATGAATGCCCAGCAATCACAGTGGGCACCTCTCAAACTACATAAAGGTCAGGTGGCAGGGAAAACCATAGGGGCACAGCTTCAGCCAGAGAGAAGCATTAGGGACTCCAGTTCCTTTTCTCCTGAGACAGGGGTCACACCACTTGCTCCCAGGATCATGCCATGACACCCTTCTGCTTAGAAAGGGTGGTAGGGGAGCTGGAGAGCAGCCATGGGTTGCTTTTGCTTCTGCATATATATCATGCCTTGCAAAGATATTTCTGGCCTCTAAGGAAAGAATTAGTCTGGATTAGTGGCTACCACAGTTTCCCAGTGGGCATTTTAACTGTCAGAAACTTCCATCAGCAAAACCAAGTCCTTTCCTGAAACCATGACCAGGAAGCAGATTAAGGTGTACAGCCTGGGTTCCAGCTGGAAGACAACCACCATGGAAAACTTTAAAGTTTTCCAAAGCAAAACTTTGTGATAGATTGGTTCTGGAAAAGAACTCAAAAGTCTCCCCTTGTAATTTGTGCTTGGTAAGACACATTTTTGTCACCATCTTTACAAGTGTCTGCATAGGTAAGCATAAAAAATTAATTTTGCAATAAGGGTTCTTACAATGAAATCTGAGTCTGACATTCTTAAGGTGTAGTAGAGGATTTAGAAATAGAAGCAGGCCAGGCGCATTTTCTAAATAAATGAATAATGTAAAAACAATCCTTGCTTTTCACAGATACTGCACAGTAGAACACACAATATTTATTTTTTTTCATTTTGCAAAGTGGATGTTTATGTTTACAATGGCACTTTTCTCTGGGGAAGTGACAGTTATGACAACTGAGGACAGTATCTAGAATGTGCTTTGCAATTACTGTGCTACAATGGTAAAAAAGAAAAAAAAAAATCAATGAAACCAATTAAAATATATTAACTGCAGTGCCCCAGTCCAAACACAGCTTTCCCTCTGTAGCCAAGCTTTTCTCTTAGAATCTACAGTCGAGACTCCTGTATTTGAATATCAATCCAAAAGAAGAGACAGTGGTGCTGTGCATACCACTGACAGGAATAATCCTGTTTTCTAAAATCTGCTCTCCTTAATCTGTTACTGATGCAGTTGGTAAAAGAGCTTGTTTGAAATTCAATTTGGCTGATTTGAAAACAGGATTCTGAGAGGAAAGCATTTTCAGTGGCCTGCCAGAGTAGTTGGTTAAATGTGAATACACAAAGCAATTACAAACGTCTTTCCTTCCTGTGAAGCTTTCTTAGTGCAAATGTAACTTGAGGGAGTAGAGGAAGGTATTTCCCCGGAAGTGTAAGGTGGGCTCGTACTTGCCAGTCATTCCTTATTTGGACAATATAAATCAACAAATGTTGATTTTTATGCAAGAAGTGCTCTTTCTACTGGGTAGAATCATTTTTATGCTAAGTTCAAACACAGGGAAGCAAAATAAAAACAAAACAAAAACAAAAATTGCTGCATGCAGATTAGGAAGCCATATTCTGTAAACACAAATAATGCAGCCAACTAAATCAGGTCTTAAGGTCATAACAAGTCAGGTTTGTTCTGTATTGCATCTTTACTCAAAGGTTTGATCTATGACATTTTCAGAACGACATCTGAAGACATCAGGAATGTAAGGCACAGGGAAGCAGTGAAAAGGTTACATACTAACAGCACATAAAAATGCAATTTCCCAGCATTTAGCATATTGATAAGCAGATACTTTCTAGTCAACGTTTCAGCAAGAGGCACAGTAAATAATTAGGAAACTTGCCCTCTTGAGCCATGAGTTAAATTCAGTGATGTCACTACATAAAAGAAGTTCAACATATTTTTTGTGGATCCGAGGGAAAGTCATTCGTATCACATGAAATGAAAGTGTGTAGCAACTGTCAAAGAGTGAAAAAGATTACAGCACAGGCTAGGACACTCAACGTGGGAAATATGCCTGGAAATAAACAGAACTTGAGTGATGTAAAAAAGAGTGAAGTATGAAGACATGCAAACACAATGCAGTATTTTTGAAGCCCATTTCAGACAGCATTTTGGATCTTCTAATGCTCGGGGTTCTCTGATGTTTCCAAAACCTAAAAACTGCGACATAAGAAAGGATAAAAAGCTCCTGACATGAAGAAGTGGTGGGAGCAAAATACTGAATCTAACTTAAAAATGGAGTTAAGAAAAAGTAGATATATAGATATATAAAGTGTGTGTTATTAGCTGCTCTTACCAATTGTTTTTCATTCTCTGAAATCCAATTTCTATATCATAGAATTAAGTCAGAAACAGGACTTTTTCTTTTAAAATAAAAACAAAAATTTTAGTGAATGCCTACTCTACGAATTCTTCACAAGTGTTATGCTAGAATTTGATACAGGAAGAAAAGAACAAGCAATGAAATTACAGAGTACGACAAAATTTCAAGTTTTGTGATATCTTTTATGGCCCAAACACATTTTGCAAATTTTGAATGGCATTCCTTTGTGTCCATGTACCTGAAAGCAGACAATAAGTGACACGTGAACTTAGTGAACTTAGTCATATGATAAGAACAGACAACAACAAAAAAGACTGACAATGCAATACTATTACCATGAAACAGTAATAATGTCAATTCAGAGCTACTTCTGAAAATGACAGTCCTTTTCTGCAGTAACATCCTGTTCACAGTCATTATGCCCATGAAAGTCCTCTTGCTGGTGACACTCTCTGAAAGCAGGAAGCCCTCTGAGACTTCATGGACCTCTCTCATATCCTCTTGCCTGTGTAGGGAGAGAGCTGTCTACCCTGAGCTATGGATGAATATAGTGTTGATGATATGAATGGCCCATGGCTGTAATAGCAGGTATAATTAAGTGCACTGTTTCCTTCACTGAGTTTTCTGAAAAATTCTAAAATTCATTCCACCCTGTTTCACTCCTAAGTATTGAGTCAGGACTTCATAAATCTACTGAACTCATTGTAGTAATGCTAGTATTGGGTTGAAGGCAAATAAATTCTAGCTAATCCACTAATACCTCCCTCAGCCAACTCTCATGAGACAGATCCAGCCAGCAAACAATCAAACATTTCCCTGAATGCAGTAAGATTTTATCTAAAGTAGTGTAAATATATCATCAATACAAATTAAATCTCAGCTGTCTTGATCAGCCACAAGTAAGTTAAGAAAGACTTGATTCTAGCTAAGGATTTGAAGCACTTCTTCCTCCTCCCAGGCCTTCATGTTTAAACTTTAAAAATGAATACAAAAATAAATATTAATACTTTTGTATCACTCAGCATTTTCCCACTAGTGAAGGATGAGATAACACACCACAAGGTACTATCTGATTTCTCCAATTGTGACAATAATGGTTTCAAAATAGGAAAGCTATTTCCAAGCAAACTGTGACACGGAAGAATACAGACTACCCACTAGTCTCCCAGCATGTGATACAATCATCGATTTCTCCTTTCCAAGTAAAAATATCTTAAATCATGTTAGCCCAAGATTTTGTCTGGTAAAATAAAAGTAGATTTTAGTAATTATAATTAATTTTTATATCTCATTTATGAATGAAAGATTGAAGTGTGACATAAAAGTGCTGAGGCTGAGGGCAGAATGGGAATTCCTTTGTCTCTCCATGTTTATGTATGTCAAGTCCACCCTTTGACCATTTCACAAACTCATTTCCAAAGTGCTCAGTACTTTAACATACAGGAAAGCTATGCTTGTTACCGTCTTTAGTCCTTTGTCACAGTATATGATTCTTATGTCCTGCTGCTCTATATGCTGCTATTGCTAGTAGACAAAGTGCCTAAATATATGTTAGATACTTCTCCCACAGTGGTTTTGTAAGATAAAATTACAGCCACACACAGAGCTTTATGACATGCACTTAACAGCAGGTGTGTTAGCAATGCTAAAGCTCAAATCAGACTTGGGATATTTATTCATCTCATGTAAAAAAGATTCATCTTTATCTCACAGTCAATTATTCTATACTGCATCAGCCTTTTGTCCTAACATTAAGGGACTTCCCTTTAAACATGGGAAAAACTGTATCAACTGAAAGGGAGTTAAGAAAATGTAATTTAGAATGCTTTGGGAGATTAGAGAATTTCACTTAGAATATTGTCCATAGCTTCATGTTCAGAAGAAGGAAGTCCTTTAATGTGACTCCATATTTCACAGTATTCTTAGAAAAAGATTTAATTTATTATGGGCAAACACTGAAGTTTTATACATACAACTATGTAAGTTCATAAATATATGGTTTTAAATTTGCACTATAAACATAAATTAGAAGCACAAGGTCTCCAAATGTATTGAGGACAATACAAACCTCTCTCCCTCATGGGACTGAAATTGTTTCTATTCACTCCTAAGAGTCTGACGGAAGGTAGGAACCCACTTATCAACCTCATAAATAGAGTGAGTTGTTAGGTAAAGCAATTCAAAGGCTATAACTGCATTGTCCCCAGCCCTACATCCAAAGCTCTCATTGCACACTCCGGGATCCCGGGCACTCACAGCCACTGGACAGCCCTCGATGGCAAACCTGGTAAGGAGGCGTTCCCCTGCCGCAGGCAGCCCCGTGCCACGGCCAGCCCCGGTGCCACGGCCAGCCCCGGTGCCACGGCCAGCCCCGGTGCCACGGCCAGCCCCGGTGCCACGGCCAGCCCCGCCGCGCACTCACAGGCAGCAGCTGCACAAGGGGCTCCGCACAAGGGCAGCCCGCACGCCCTCAGGAGAAAGCCTGATCCGGGCTGAGGTGCTTCATATGCAGGGGAAAGGAACAGCAGAAATAAAATACTCAGAGAACCAACTTTTGGGAGACAGTACACAGAGGATACAATTATTGGGAGATTAAATCCACTCGCAAGTAAGAATACCTTGGCAAATAACCTGAAATTAATCTCTCATAGCTTGCTGGAAAGCCACTCCACAGCAGCAAAAATAATTTGGTTTAGGGTTTTTTCAGCTGAATTAATTCAGAAACACTTATTCTCAGGAGGCTGAGGTGGGATAGAAAATGAGCTTAAAATCTGAATACTCTGGAGAAAAATGCTGAAAAAATAACAGACCAAAAATACATTTTTTTAATCTAAAATATAAAGGAAATTAAGTCCTGAATAATTTGAAAAATGTGAATCTAGTGTTTCCCATGGATATATCCTGGCCTATACAAACTAGCGTATCTCCAAAGAAACAGAGACAGAAAAAACCAGCAGAATCTGAGCCCTAGAAACCTGCTTCATGTCTGACCTGGGGAGAAAAGAATAGTTGCTAAGATCACCTTTCTCAAAACAAGTACTGACCGGTTAAAGAAAACATGCAGTTTCTGCAGTTCCTTCCCAACAAAAGAAGTGCTCACATAAACACCTATGCATTAAAAAGGCAAATAATCAAATCTATGCCAGTTCTGTAAATTTTTGACATTTATTGTCTGACAAACACACACAGCAATGCCACAGAACACTGGAAATTTTCCAAACTTCAATGAGAAATTTAAGAGATTCCTCCAAAATGTACCTTTTTCTTACTTTCTCACACATGCCAGTGAGCCACCTCTTTCTCTCCTCCCTCAATAAACTGGTTACTTTTCAAGTAAGATTATTTTCATAGCTTTGTGAAGTTATGATGGAACAGTCTGAGCCGTTGCTTCATTTTCTGTACATCCTCTGTGTGGACTCAGCATTTTGAGAAGAAACTGAGAAATGAGCAGGGACAGTCAGGGCCTGCCTCCTTGCCCTTGAAGGGTGTCCTAGGGTGACTTTATGATGTTTGTATTCCCAATCGTCGATTCTGTTTGTGCTGTATATTGAGTTTCTGTAT